>CAJDSM010063792.1:0-11002 GCA_903981925.1 Ostrea lurida | reverse complement strand
TACTCAGGTGACCGTCAAGGCCCGTGGGCCCCTTGTTGGGACTTGTATACTTCTAGATCTTCAAGAGAGTAGGGTGTTACTGGATTTTCGTTTATATATAAAGTTGCTGAGGGCCATTGTTGGTCTATTGTTTGAATGATGACCCCTGATAACGGACCGATGGTGAAACACCCATCGCCCAATCCAGACAAAATCTTTATGGTTCCGTGCTATCAAAATCGCCATCGACGAGATTTGCCGACATTGACGTTTATACATGAAGGTGTATGCTGTTTCCCGCCTGACCACGATTAATCTACCGTAATCATCATGATGAATAGTACAGTGATTGCCTTGTATGTCGCTCTTCTCACTCTGAGCTGCTTTTGTAATTGTTTAACATTTCCAAACAGACACATTAAATCGGACCGAGAAATGGTAAGTTCGAGTTCAATAATAATTTTGAATTAAAACATTCAATAGAATGAAAATATTGATGTAATTTGATCACGTGTAATTTGATCGCGTATACTGCACTTTAACCTCTCTCTCTCTCTTCTTCTCTCCTCTCTCTCTCTCTCTCTCTCTCTCTCTCTCTCTCTCTCTCTCTCTCTCTCTCTCTCTCTCTCTCTCTCTCTCTCTCTCTCTCTCTCTCTCTCTCTTCTCTCTCTCTCTCTCTCTCTCTCTCTCATCTCTCTCTCTCTCTCTCATGTATATGACTGGCCAATATGAAATTAAGAATATGCAATCGATTTGTTTTACCTGTATCAATGAATTACTGTTTCCCAGGTCGATGATCTGAAAGAAGAAGAAAAACGTACTGAACATGCTCATGGAATCGTTTTCTTCTTTGGAGATTTGGACAGAAACGGGGAATTGACAGAGGTGGAGCTGAGGAGACTGTTCTCCGGGAGTGTTTTCGCTTCTCATCTAGAAGACCTCATCCGGGTTCTTATGTCTCGTGACTTAGACAAAAGTCAATCTTTGGATGTCGATGGTAATTATAACAACTAATGACATTATGAGTGTTTTATATTGTATCGTGTATCTAGAGTGATGAACAATGATTTGACACTTTGCTTTTATACAGAATGGGAAGATATTGAGTCCATGTCCAGATCGGAACTGGCTATGATGCTGCTTACAGTTGGATAAAATGGAAACAGCAAAATGACAGACACGATATTACCACACTAGTTGACTTGTAAATGAACGCTGTATGGTCTGAGTAGTCCTCAAGTTGATCTTTATCCAGTACCTTTGAATTGCTGAATGCTTCCGGAAAATGTATTTTATGCTACAGTGTATATTTAATAAACATTGAATTTAGAATTGACCAGAAATATGATGTCTAGGGTATTGTTCAAGAGGGATGAAATAAAATTTTGACATGAAAGCGTTATCTTTCGTACACCATCAATGTCCTTTAAAGGGACATGAACACGTTTTGAGCTAAATTTTATGGTTTAAAATGATCAACTATGTTAGAATTATTCCACTAACAGCATGATAGTTCGCTTCAGTGAGCATGCAATGTTTTCATAACGTGATTACCATATTGCTCACCGATTGGCCGTTCAGGTCTCAATAGAATGAATACTGTTTTGCATATCAAACCCACTATCCGACAATAGCACCAGTGGCACTGACCAATCGGATTGAGTGCCTGTTTACGAGAATACTAGACAATTTTTTCGAGCACTTGGTCACCCTACAGAATTATGTGAAATGAAGTTAAGGAGAACAAGTTTCTGTCCTTTAAGAAAGGATCCATGGGCGTAATTTTATAGGGTGGTGTTGTAAATGATAAAAGACTGATTTACTATTAGATTTAGTTGTGTTGTTACTTATGAAAGAATGTTGTAGTAAAATTTTTGTTTACAGACTATCCGATTGGTCAGTGCTATCGATAGTATGTGGGCGGATACTTTGTTTGATAAGCAAAATATTGTTTATTTCATTGAAATCAAACAGCCAATCGATGAGTGATATGATAACTGTGATGTGAAAATCTGGCATGCTTACTGAAGCAAACTATCACACTGTTACTTTAATAATTCTATTTCTAATGATAAGCAAAAATTTGAAAGTCGCTTGTTGAGTTACAAGTGAGATACAGCACTCATAATTCTTTGTTATGTAAACAAAGCTCGTGCCTTGTTTTTGTTTACATAAAGATTGCTTCACAGAAAATACTATGTTTAAAACAAAAAGCATACAGCTGTACATGTATTCAATATACATGTATGTAAACAAAATCACGGCACAATCCTTGTTTACATAGCAAAGAATTAGAAGTGCTGTATCTCACTTGTTACTCAACAAATGACGTTCAAATTTATGCTGACCATTATAAATACTAGTAATATAATTAATCATTTTAAACATTAAACATGCAAATATAAAATTTAGCTCAAAACGTGTCCATGTCCCTCTAATGACTCTGGAGTTTTGAATACCGGAAAAACACACTACAACAACAAACCCGCTGGACATTCGAAATTGCAGTCGGTCAATTTACATTGCAGGTAACCACTAGACTAGTGGAAGATTGGTGAAAATTTATTGCAGCCAGTGTTGCAAAAAAGTCATGTGATTATGATGTGCTTTTGGTGGTGTTGACCCTACTATTTATTAACTCTTTAGCAGAGTGATAGAACATCAGGTCATCGTGCCACAGGTCCCCGATTTTATCCTCAGCATTGGCAATCTCGGTCTTTTAGATAAAGATTTTTGATAAGCAGATTGATTGTATTTATCATATGTTCACTCCTTTATCCCGTGGATATCACTCATAACATGAATTATAAGTATCCTACGCACGTGAAATGTGAAGTCACAAACGTATGTAAGTTACGTACTTGTCTGTGTACAAACGTAAGAGCATAATTCTCAGTAATCTTGAATTTCTCAAAAGAGAAATGTTAATATAAAGATTTTTACTCTAATTAGCTTAACTTTATTTAATAATGGAATAGACGGTCTCAAGCACAATTTGTTCGTGTATTTTCTTTATGCGTACTGGCGCAAGGCCTAAGAATGTTTTGTAACTTCGAGAGTTACAAAACATTCTTAGGCCTTGCGCCATACACTCAATCTGCTTGTCAAAAATCTTGTCAAAGATCAATCAGATACCCAATTATTCATAAGTCCACTAATTTACAATCGGTCGCGGCAGTCTAATTCATTGATAGGGGGTGCTCGCACTCGGCCAACCTCTGAATATTCGTATCTCATACTATTTGATGTAGGTTCCGGAATCAGCCGAGGTTGGTCGAATGGGGGCGCTCGCTTCACAACCGGAAGCCCATGGTTTGATTCTCGAGCCGAGCGCTGCGTCAAAACATCCAACATTCGAAGTCCAGACTAGGATCTTTCAGGCATGACTTTGTAAAACTGAGGTTTTGTGTCACGTTGGGAATTTGCACGATTATAAGAATCCTCATCCTAAGTGGCATCCATAGATATCAAAAATTTGACGCGCTTCACTTCTTGTAACATCTATCCATGAATGAAAATGATTATCCAGTGGAATTCTACCACGGGTATTGCAGAGATCAAAGAAATGCCGCGTGCATTATTCTCCAATACATACCGATTAATCTGTAGATTATCGGAACATTGATATATAGTAAACTTCCACAAAAAATATTAATTTATGGGTTTAAAATGTAATATATATTGAGACCATATCGGTCTCTTGTCTTTGATGTTATTAGACGTTGTGTATTGCCTTCAGGGCTTGATATAGCTCAGTTGCTACAAACAAATTGAACTTCTCTGATATCAAATATTTCTGTACAAAATGTCAATGAATATGTAAAACATGTACGAATACCAACATTACAAACTATAATCCAAGTTGATCAGATCATCAGTGGTTACTGGGTATGCTTTTAGAGCTTTTCCGTAAAGAGACATTCTGTATAATGGTGTATTTTGTGTGACTAGTGTGTGTATTCAGAGCAGATCATTAGTATTACATCGTGATAAAAACCGCAAACATCAAACTGAATACTGGAAATACCATTCACAATCGTAGACTCTACCATTCAGTCACAAACCTCGAAGATTTCACCTGAATTTCTTCAAATTAGGCCATTGTCTTGCATTGTAAATAACTGGTATTGTGGGGGTCGAAATTGTGTTTCTGTGGTATGGTTATACTGACGAATTTAAATCCAATACAAACAACATTACACTACGTAATATAATTATTAAAATTTTTACGTTAGTACGAAGATTGATTTTGTACTAAGTCTTTTAGGGTAGCCGAACATCGTATTGACCGAGTAAATGTCAATGATTGTTTTTTCATATGATTGAATAAGCTATTTAATTGGTCGGCCATCTTTGTTTATAGCTAGAATGCAAGACCTAAAGTAATGTGATTAGCGACAAAATCCAACTGTGTCATTGTAGGAATTTTTGTCTGATGTTGGAAGTTAACCTTGGAGATACATGAACGAGGCAGTGAATATTACGTTCTATATTTCCTTGTCTGTTGGGATTCAAGCAATCAGAAAATTTTGAATTCAATTATACCATATAAAGATTATTAATATTAATTCTTCAAACACAGACACACTTGCGATTCTTAACCAACAAAACTTTCTTCCATAATTAAAAGGACATAACAAGAGGCATCTAAACTGACACACAATATAAAGGTAAGGAAAGCTATTTCATTGGTGAAATGTAATGTACATGTAATTCTGAATCCGATTGTTTTAACATGTCACGCGATATACTCAGATGTTCTCCGAAGTTTTTGATACACATTTGTCGAATTTCAGATTTTTCTGAACTGGATGAGGGTGTCCACTTTGATGCTATATGTTGACTTATTGATATATTTCATTCCTCGATGGCCCTGTTGACAGAACTCTGCGAACTTTCATACTTGTAAGTGCATGTATCCGCAAGATCTTTTGGGGCGTTCACTTGTTTGTTTGTCATGGTTCGTTGACTTGATTTACCTTTTACCCGTACATAAAAACGCTTGCCAAAATATGTTATCAATAGTAAATTATTTATCGCCAGCGAATTGATTGTCCAAGTTCAAACAAAAAGCATTAATTTTGTGGAATAACGCCTCGTTTTTGCGCATTGGACCTTCGGCGTTTATGCCATGTATATACAGACCACCGGGTTTGTCCGAAATCTTATAAAAATCATTCTGTATTAGACATTTAGCCAGAAAAAGAAAATTTTCCCTGCTTAGAAGACTTTGTTATCAACTTGTCCTGATAACCAAGATGTCCTGCGTTGTACGTGTTATTGCTCTGATGGTTTTGGTAGTTTCTATCGAGGGTTCAGTCTACAAGAAAAGAAGAAGCCTTGATGCATACAAAACGGTAAGTAACCATTTTCCTATTTGAACAAGAATATAAATGACTTTTGGTACGTATAATGTGGTGGGCTTTTTTAATCACGTTGCTGAATATGTACTTGATGAATTTTTGTCGAACAATTGAACATTTCCGATTCATCTTTGAAATAAGTTTGTGTATATATATATATAATTTATTTGATATAAAATGTAAAATATGCAACAATTTAATGACATGATATCAGAGACATATATAACGTATGTCTCTGATGATATAAACAAACTTTTTACACCTATTGCATACATGTATTTATAAGCAAAATAATGGTTTAAACAATATTTTATTATGTATGATGCATAAAAGGATTGGACAGCAGGCGTAGGCCTAAATAAAGCCCTCTCTCCTATAAACACAAGGTCAATGGTCATACAGAAATAGTTCTCTATATATTGATAATGAATATATGACTGACAAAAATTGTTTAGGTATGAATATAGAAATATACTACATAAGAAACAAAAGAAAAAAAAATTAACAAATTGGTTCTGTACTTGATTCATATACTAGTGTGAAAGATTTTTTAAAAAATTAAACAAATCTATTTGTAGACAAAATATATTCATGTACAATTCTGAATATTGCAACATTTTGTTTATAACTAAGATTATTGTCACCATACAAATAAGTTCTAAAGATAAAGTAATTGTAGTTGTAGATTATTAAAACTTTGTATCAGTATTTGTCTTTGTGTACAATATTTGTGACACTTCAGAAAAAAGTGAAGTGTGGTTTCAAGACTATTCTGACAAAACTCACAATCAGGATTTTCTCTAAGAAAATCCTTAAATAAAGCAGCATTAAGATTACTAGCTTTATTTCGCAATTGAGTCTGACAATGCAATATATTAGCTTTTCGACTGCCATAGTTAAAATAACTTTTAGGTTTAATGGAATATATACTTTTAATGGCACGCTTGAAAGATACTAGTGTAGGAAGACTTCGAATATTCAAGGGTAGGTCATTCCACAATTTTATAGTCGAAGGGATAAAGCTATTCATATACGAAATAATGATTAATAAGTAACAGTATGATTACATAATTATTATGTATATTACATGTACATGTAGTGTTCTGTTGTGACATAAGAGAGATATACAAACCCCAGAAAATGCGGGATGTTTGAGCATGACGTCATAGCTGACACGTAGAAAACAACAAACACCTTCTGGTCATTATCTCACAAAGTTTCATGAAGCGAAATCTATAGATATATGCACCAGTTACCAAAATTTCATCTATACATAAAAATCGTTCTGTTTAAACCGCATTTTAAAAACATGGTGTATATTTACCACGGTGCCCAGTGCGATTGATTTGTATACTTTTTAGGCACCTTACACGTACACGTCAGAGGTTACGGTATACTATAGCTTACGCTTACATTACAGCAGCCCCCGGGCCGCTCTCTATATAGAATGTGACGGGGAAATGGACAGGAGAAGTTATCATGGGTTTGATAAGTCATAATTGAGTATGCAACCCATTTCTAAAAATAAGAAGTCGGCGGGTCATGGTCAGAAAATAAATGTAATCTATAAGTTATTTGAGGAATTCACAAGAAAACAAAGAAAAAGTCTCTCATTTTAAAGATTTTTGTTTTATTTTAGATTTATTTATACACCCCCCCCCCCTTTATGATACGAAAGATTTGTAGATGTATGTTGAGATAATTTTTAAACACTTTAACGCACCATTTGTTGCCGTTGATTTAATACGCTGTTTCATTTATATTTCCAATCCATCAATTCCTTGTGCAATTTCCGACAGCATTTAGTGGCTTATTGGTGCAAGCGTTAAATTCAGCTTTTGTTACCATAACAAATTGTAATGATAGATATTTCCTCATGAATGAATGCAAGTACAGATTTAGATAATGCGCGGATGAATTTAGACATATACATTGCGTCTATTTTAACGACTGAAAATTTCGACAACATGAAAACCTGTTAATAGAGGCAATACTTTTCATTTTTGAAAATACACTGCTGCATGAACTGTAACGCTTCACAGCGACATACTTTTCGTGAAGTATTAATGCGCTTCGTGAAATATGCCGGCGTGAAGTGTCACGATTCATACCCTTATGTGTTGTTACAAACGAAATTTTGAAAAAAAACAACAACAAAAAAAACACGCGATTTATCATGTATATACCATTCAATTTGATGCGAAACACTTTTCGAATGTTCATGACGTGCTTGCAAACGTAAACGTTAGATATTCGCAAATCATCATACAAAGTACTGAAATGGTGTTGCTGTATTCAAAGTTCCAAAAGCTAAGATAAAAATGTTTAGTTTTCAAACTTGCACCATTCAAAACTAAAACCAAAGGAAGAAACAAGTAGACTAAAGGCTGACCATTTTGCCCTGCCTTAGTGAAAATGGTCGAATTACAGTAGAAACCATTCTTTTATTTTCAGAACATAGGTGTTAGAGGACTTTTGTCCCACTCGCACCACACTCCCTCCTTACTTTAAATGTTCAATCTATTGGGTATATGGCGTATATTTTTCACAAGATATTCAACTGAAGAATGAGCTGTAAGATCTTTCAACTCAGCTGAGCTTTTCTGAGCACATGTTGTTTGGCGTCTATCTGTCTTTCCGTAAAATTTTCACATTTTCATCTTCTCCAGAACCACTGCACCAATTTCAATCAAACTTGGCATAATTCATCTTTGGGGAAAGAGGATTTAAATTTGAACAAATAAAGGGCCATGTTCCATGGGAGATAATCAATAAAACAGAAATATAAGGTGGGGGTCATTTAAAAACCTTTAAAGAACCAGTAAACCAGAAATGTGCAGCTGTAGGCTTTCTATAGGTGTGGATTCAAGTTTGTTCAAACTATGGCCCCCGGGGGTCGAGTGGGCCCCACAATAGGAGATAAAAAAATTTGCATGCATGCTAGTAGGAAGAATCTATTGAAATCTTCTCCAGAACAAATAGTCAAATTCATACGCAAGTATTTTCAGGTAGTGCAGGTTGGGCTATAACAGGAGATTAAAGTTTAACCAGCGGATATACATAAGAAATTTATTTTTCTCATGAACAACTAGCCATTTTACTCCTTAATTTGCAAGGACTTCCGGGTAGTGTAGATGTAAATTTCTATAACTTGTAGTATCCGGAAGTAGGGTAGAGCCGCAATAGGGAATCAGAGTTTTGATTGGAGATATAAAGGAAAAATCTCCAAAGATCATCTTAGGAACAATAGGGACATGTTTAGTTTATATCAATATATACAACTGCACAAGCATCCCTAGGTACATTAATTAAATGCAGATTAAAGTTTCTGCAATTCGTTGTTCCCGGAAGTAAGGTGGGGGTCGACATCGAAGGATCAAAAAGCAACGTCGCTATGAACGCTTGGCTGCCACAAGCCAGTTATTCCTGTGGTAACTTTTCTGACACCTCTTGCTTAAAACTAAAATCAAAAGGATCGATAGGCCCCGCTCAATAGAGGATAAAAAGTATTACATGCTTTGGAGATATATATGAAAAAACAGCACGGCCACGATTAGTCGCATGAATATGCAAGTAGCACTGATTCATGTTTCCTCAACTTGTGGCCCTGGAAATCAGGTCAGCATTTCGCAAATTCTATGGTCGCTAACGTATATAATCTGATTTACGAAGTCTACACAAGCTTTCATTAATGAAACCATATTCAGAGGTTAAAATTATAGTTTACGAATCATCTATGAAGGCTAATACAAATTTAGATTTTTTAAATTTTTATTTATTTTCCCAAAACGCCGGAGAGCGTGGTTCCATTCCGAGTTTTTATATGACCCATGAATGCTTGGAAGTTCTTGGACTAGCTTTGCTTGAATCACATGGAATTATTTTGACTGAATTCAAAATGTTTAATATATTTTGTAGAACCGCCTAGCGAGAAGCACACTGGATACTGCAGACTCTGGTGTCCTTGACCTGCTGTTCCAGTTTGGGGATAGCAATGATGACAAGCGTCTGAACGACACAGAGGTGCGGGAGTTGTTCTGTGGGAGATTATTCGCTGCCAATATCCATGACATCGTCAATGCCATAATGGAACGTGCCTCCGACAAAATCAAAGGCTTAAACCAGAAGGGTAAACAATTCCTCATGGTTGTTGTCGGTCAAAAAAAATTACAGTTAGAACAACATTGTCATGTGATTAATGAATTTGCATACAGAGGTAAAACATTGCATCTTCTCTATTTCAGAATGGCGCTCCATCCAGTTTTCTGATGAGGAATTGGAGTCGTTTAAAGCTTCTCCTTACATCACCATTCTTTCGTAACTTCTCAGATTTTATATCGCAACAGCCTAAGAAGGAGTGATTTATTTGTTTAAAGAGTGAACTTTTTGCACTTCTTAATTACGTGATATATTTTTCTTCTCTTTCAACATGACTGTAAAACATGCTTTACTCCATTAAATGTCCTATATATCCTTTGATATTGACATTGCGTTTATCATGCCAATAAATGCCTGTTTGTTGCAAATTAGTTTGTAGTGTCACCAGTCCGCAGGGTCATTACCATATATGGAGCGATTCCAAGGTCAAAGGTTGAATTGGCTGTTTCCGTTTAAAGTAACGGAAAGATCAACATTATGATTTTTAGTACTTAAATCTAGATTATTATGTTTTGAAAAATGCATGAAATATAAATATAAAGAATACTTCAGATGCTTTCTTTGTTGGTTTATTGGGTGATGAAGGAAACTAGCATTGCAGAAACAAATTTCATACCCGCATATATTTATAGGATTTTTTTCTGCAATGTTAGTTTCCTTCATCACCCAATAAACCAACAAAGTTTATAGTAGCATAATCTGTATCTTTTGTTGCTACTGAGAGAAATAGTATGATAGCCCCGCAGGATTTTCATGAGATTCATCCTAAGATGTATCGTAACAAATACATCATTGGCGGATCTAGAAGGGGTTGTTGTTGTTGTTGTTACCCCCCCCCCTGATTTTGTAAAGAGAGAGAGAGAGAGATTGTTTGTCTCTGTACCGTATTTCAGTAAAATTTCGATATCTCCCTTATATATAACGAATATCGTGATTTTTACTAATACGATACAGAGAACGAAAAAATAATATTGTGGGTGATCTTTAATGCATATTTACAATAGAATGAATAGAAAAAAATGAGTGTGTCCAAAAAAAAAAAGAGGGGGAGGGTGATTCATGATCCATGCCCCAAGTGCCTGTGTTTCTAACCATGATTGCTTACTATGCAATACAGGACCGTTTTTTCCTCTTTAACGCATTATGTTACTATTTATAGATCATCAAGTCACTTTGACTGGTCACATGATTTAGGAGGGAAATTTCTATAGTAATGACAGGTATTCATGTCCGAGCGGCGTAGTTGTGTTTTCTTTCAAAACGTTTGTTTCTGGGACTGATTTCTTTTGTTTGAATGAAGATCGAACTATTTCATTTAGCAGGTTTGTGTTAATCTTGTGCATTTTCTTTATTTTCAAATACTTCAAATGAATGAATGAATGATTGAACGATAGTCAATATGATGGATTGAATGATCTTTGCAAGTTTGCATGCGTGTTGTAAATACATGTAATTAATATTTGATATAATCTTGATATAAGTAATTAAATACGTTCAAATTA
>CAJDSM010063790.1:0-10332 GCA_903981925.1 Ostrea lurida | reverse complement strand
CAACCAGTTTGGGCCTGTGTAATTGGACTTTAGCTTTTAATCAACAACAGAGATAGATATTACAAACATCATTTCCCAAGGTCTTTTATTTCATAAAGTTGAACAATAACGCCATTCAGAAACTGGTGAACGAACTCCACATCACCTTTAAGGATAACGTTACATATGGAGAAGGAGGCATAGTACATTTTGAAAACAATCAGTTTCAAAACATTTAATCAATTTCACCGGATAGGAGCAACAGATTTGACTCAGCTTGGTAAAACATTTGGTATGGATTTAACTTTATAGGATCTAACTTTAAGCTGCGATTGCGTTATGGAACCTTCTTGGAATTGTCCGGAGAAGTAGTAAAAGAAAATTGGAGACATATATCTGAAGTTAATGTGCAGCTCCTCCAGAGTTAGCTGGCATATCAATACCACACTTGGTGAAATTAGCAAGATTTGATCTTTTTATTGTGATATTTCGAAAACATCTCATAACTGCCCAAGCGTCTGCAAATGTTACAGACAGCCCCAGTCAAGACAGAACAGTAGTAACTGTACACAAAGAAACTGACCAAACTCCTAAGAACATTCCAGATTTGATAACATTCACTTACTCTTAGAAGGAAACGAAATATCAGATTTAACAAAGGTTTCATATATTAATCAACTGACTGTTCTAGACGTTTCAAAACAATGACATCAAAACTATTTCAGCGGATGCTGCCAAATTTTTCAATAACGGAAAGTCAAATTAATTTCAAAGGAAACAGCATAACCGCTATTTCATCTGCTTCAAAAGTCGAGATCCCTGTGCTCTGAATCTGGTGTAGTAATTATAGAATGTGGCTGTCATAATGATTGGTTGAAGACTGTGGGATTGAAAGAATAAACAATTTTTGTGAAAACAAAACAGACGTATTTTGCAATGTTGACTCTAATCATGTACATATTTCGAATTTGATTTTGCCCACTTGAATGCAATAGAAACTGGCCATTGGGAGAATTGGCTATCGGTGGGACTGTAATGATTTTGCTATTTGGTTCCCTACCTGTATTTATTTTTCATTATCGATACGAAGATATCTACTTTTAAAAAATCCACGAAAATCAAGGCATCATCAAGGCGAGTTCAAAGATGATGCATACATCTTACCTGCGAAAATAACACGTATGCACTTTCTTGGGTTATGAATGTGTTGATACCGTTACTGGAGAAATCCAACTATTTCTGTGTACTTCCGTCCAAAAGATGCACTTCTGGGTCTGTGCAGGAAGAGGATATAATAGATAAAGTAACCAATTCCAGAACCAGATCGTATTCTCTCCACTGATTAACAAACCAAGACCATGACCATATTTGGACTCAAATCGAATTGGAAACACACTTGGAACAACTTCAAAGAAAAAAGTCACATTTCGCAAACATTATTGTCATCAATTTTGATGAGCTGAGACCCAAGGAACTTAAGGTTGGGCCACTTGAAAGCGTTTTTAAACTTACGCATGACGATAGATTTTTCTAATCGTAAACATAAGCTTTTCGACGAAGAGAAATTATCTGCTTGGGGTAACCGAATATATCTGTGTGACTAGAAACTAAGGCTGGTTAGCTTCTAAGCCTCGGTTTTCTTCGCAGGCTTCCATAACTTCACTTTAAAACAGCCCAGATATATACTTGGAGTGTAGAGATGATTTTAAATACGATTTTTTTAACCAACACACATTTGATAGCACACAGAACTTTCAAATACAAATCACTATTTTGTAAAAAGGAAAATGAGTTTTCAAATCACACAGAGAAAAGCATGAAATGAAAGTAACATCGATAAATACCAATTATCGTCAATATTTAATAACATATCAGATGACAATTTTACTAGAAGCATGGGATTATCTCGTTTACCAATTACAGAGCGCCTGTGGAAATAGATGTCTAAGGCTCATGGCGGGTGTGACCGGTCAGCAAGAGGATGCTTACTCCTCCATGGCACCTGATCCTACCTTCGCTTTTTGTCGGAGGTCCGTGTCGCCCTACACTCGATTTTGTATATGTTTTTGGATTATGATTACGTTTGACACAATGTTAACTTCGCCTTTTTGTATGTCAGAGTATGAAAGAGTTGATTTGTCTAGAAGAGCTGTATTAGCTTGTTATATGATTATAAACTAAAGTTAATTATTAGCGGTCTACGGTCTTCATGTTTGTTTAATACTCGTCATTCTTACAAAGACATCAGTAATTATTTATGAATTTATGTTGTTGTCCGAGGTCCGTGTTTTGCCCAACTCATGTTTTGCATTCTATTGGGACTTACGAGGTTGATCACTTTATCTTTGTCTTTATATCAAGGAGATAATACCATTATTGTATAAAATGATGAATGGCTGGTCATATTGGAAGTCATTTACAGCACATCAGGACATTGAAAATTAATGATTGATTTAATCACTGTCATTGCCTCAGAAATTCTACCTTGATTTGCACGTTTTAGATTTAAACATTGTTTCAGTAAATAAGTTTCATTTCCTAGACTTTCATGATTGATTGATTATTTGTTGTTTTCGTTCCGTCGAGAATATTTCACTCATATGAGACGTCACCATTGCGCGGTGAAGGGCCGCAATTTAGACCTATGCTTAGCACTCATGGCTTTTAGCAGTGAGGGTTCTTTAGCGTGCCACACCTGCTGTGACACGGACCTCCGTTTTTAAGGTCATATCCGAAAGACCCGTGATTCTCACTTCTAAATGCCGAGCTCTTGCGAAGGAGCAATCACTACCATATTTTCACGTCTTAGGTTGAGGCGGCCGAGTGCCGAGCACGGGGCCGAACGCACGACCACTCCCGATCCACATCTCTACCACTGAGCCACCGCGATCGGTCCTAGACTTTCACATGCTCATTTATTTATTTGTTTTACAAAGGATGTATATGTTTGATAGTATTAGAAATAAAATATTTTCAAAACCGACTATTTTTATAATATAACAATAAATACCAAGACTGACCTTTAGGTCTACAGGTGAATTTTAAACTTAAATGTTTGTCAAGATTCCATATATCCCGGTTATAACATACGCCATGTAGGTATCAGGCGTACCTTAATCTCAGCAAAACTGTTATCGATTAGCATGTGAATATTACAAGCAAGCATGTGAATGTGAAGGTTTTAAAGCCGGGGAGGATAATTAAAAGGTTATTTTGGAATTGAATTTAGTTGAGTAAACAGTAAACATTTTATATCTTTAAAATACGGAGAGACGGAGATGCCATCATAATTAATATAATTGGCTAAAAAAATATTGTTATTATTATTATTATTATTATTATTATACATTTATATAGCGCCCATATATAATTAAAAACAATTACCCTAAGGGCGCTTTACATAAAAGTCCGAAGTTATTTTCGAGATATATGTAAAACACCACAAGCTAACTACAAGCAAACAACAATCCAAAAACCCATTAAACCTAAAATTTTGTCTTCTTCGGGAATTGTATGATATAAAATACTGTTGAGTTGAACAATAACGCCATTCAGAAACTGGTGAACGAACTCCACATCACCTTTAAGGATAACGTTACATATGGAGAAGGAGGCATAGTACATTTGGAAAACAATCAGTTTCAAAACATTTATTCAATTTCACCGAGATAGGAGCAACAGATTGACTCCAGCTTGGTAAAACATTGGTATGGATTTAACTTTATAGGATCTAACTTTAGCTGCGATTTGCGTTATGAAGCCTTCTTGAATTTCCGTAGAAGTAGTAAAGAAAATATTGAGACATATATCTGAATTAAATGTGCAGCTCCTCCAGAGTTAGCTGCATATCAATACCACACTTGGCTGAATTAGAAAGATTTGATCTTTTATTGTGATATTTCGAAAAACAATCTATACTGCCCAGCGTCTGCAAAGTTACAGACCAGCCCATCAAGACAGGACAGTAGTTAACTGTACACAAAAACTGACCAAACTCCTAAGAACATTCCAGATTTGATAACATTCACTTACTCTTAGAAGGAAACGAAATATCAGATTTAACAAAGGTTTCATATATTAATCAACTGACGTGCTAGACGTTTCAACAATGACATTCAAAAACTATGTCAGCGGAGCTGCCAAATTTTCAATAACGAAAGTCAAATTAATCTCAAAGGGAAACAGCATACCGCTTATTATCTGCTCAAAGTCGAAGATCCCTGTGGCTCTGAATTCTGGGTGTAGTATTATAGAATGTGCTGTTCATAATGATTGGATTGAGACTTGTTGATTAAAGAAAAATAACAATTTTTGTCGAAAACAAAACAGACGGTATTTTGCATGTTGACTTAATCATGTACATATTTCCGAATTTGATTTTGCCCACTTGAATGCAATGAAACGTGGCCCATTGGGAAGAATGGCTATCGAGGGACTGTAATGATTTTTGCATTTGCGTTCCCTACCTGTATTTATTTTTCATTATCGATACGAAGATATCTCTTTTAAAAAACCACGAAGATCAAGGCCATTCAGTCAAGGCGAGTTCAAAAGGATGATGCATCACATCTTACCTGCGAAAATACACGTATGCACTTTCTTGGGTTATGAATGTGGGATACCGTTACGCGAAAATCCAACTATTCTTGGTACTTCGTCCAAAAAGATGCACTTCTAGGTCTGTGCAGGAAGGAGAATAATAGTAAAGTTAACCAGATCCAGAAACAGATCGGGGATTCTCTCCACTGATTTACACAAACCAAACCATGACCATAATTTGGATCAAATCGAATTGGAAACACACTTTTGGAACAACTTCAAAGAAAAAAGTCACATTTCGCCAACCATTGATGTCATCAATTTTGATGAGCCTGAGGACCCAAGGGGAACTTAAAGGTTGGGCCACTTGAAAGCGTTTTAAACTGACGCATGACGATAGATTTTTCTAATCGTAAAACATTAAGCTTTTCGACGAAGTAAATTATCTGCTTGGACGAATATACTTGATGTGACTAGAAACTAAGGCGGTTAGCTTCTAAAGCCTCGGTTTTGCTCGCAGCTTCCATAACTTCACTTAAAAACAGCCCAGATATATACTTGGAGTGTAGAGATTGATTTAAATACGATTTTTTTAACAACACACATTATAGCACACAGAACTTTCAATTACAAATCACTATTTTGTTAAAAAGGAAAATGAGTTTCCAAATCACACAGAAGAAAAGCAGAAATGAAAGTAAAGATCTAAATAGCCCAATTATCTCAATATTATAAAATATCGATGACAATTTTTACTAGAGCATTGGATTTATCTCGTTTACCAAATTACAGAGCGCCTGTGGAAATAGATGTCTAGGGTCATGGCGGGGTGGACCGGTCAGCAGGGTGCTACGTCCTCCATTGGCACCTGATCCTACCTTTCGCTTTTGTGCGGAGGTCCCGTGTCGCCCTACACTCGATTTTGTAAGTTTTTGATTATTGATTACGTTTGACACAATGTTAACTTCGCTTTTTTGTATGTCAGAGTATGAAAGAGTTGAATTTGCTAGAGAGGCTGTATTAGCTTGTTATGATGATATATAAAACTAAAGTTAATTATTAAGCGGTCTACGGTTTCATGTTTTGTTTAATACTCAGTCATTCTTTACAAAGACATCAGTATATATATTGAATTTATGGGTTGTGGCGAGGTCCGTGTTTTGCCCAACTCATGTTTTGCATTCTATTGGGGACTTACGAGGTTGATCACTTTCTTTGTCTTTATATCAAGGAGATAATACATTATGATTATAAAATGATGGATGCCTGGTTCATATTGGAGATCATTTACAGCACAAATCAGACATTGAAAATTAATGATGATTTAATCACTTCACTGCCTCAGAAATTCACCTTGATTGCACGTTTTAATTAAATCATTGTTTCAGTAAATAAGGTTTCATTTCCTAGACTTTCAGATTGATGGGATTATTTGTTGTTTTTCGTCCCGGTCGAGAATATTTCCACTCATAATTGAGACGTCACCATTGCCGGTGAAGGGCTGCAATTTAGACTATGCTAGCACTCATGGCTTTTAGCAGTGAGGGTTCTTAGTGCCACACCTTTGCTGTGAACGGACCTCCGTTTTTAAGGTCATATCGAATAGGACCCTGATCTCACTTCAAATGGCCGAGCTTCTGGCGAAGGAGCAATCACTACCATATTTTCACGTCTTAGGTTGAGGCGGCGAGGCCGAGCACGGGGCTCGAACGCACGACCTAAACAACGATCACGAGGCGAGAGCTCTTACCACTGAGCCACCGCGATCAGGTCCTAGACTTCACATGCTCATTTTATTTATTTTGTTTTACAAAAGATGTATATTTTTATAGATTAGAATAAATATTTTCAAAACCGACTATTTTTATATATAACAATAAATACCAAGACTGACCCTTTAGGTTCTACAGCGTGAATTTTAAACTTAAATGTTTGTCAAGATTCCATATATCCCGGTTATCAACATACCATGTAGGTTATCAGGCTACCCATTTAATCTCAGCAAAACTGTTATCGATTTAGCATGTGATATTACAAGCAAGCATGTGAATGTGAAGGTTTAAAAAGAGCCGCAGGGAAGATGAATAAAAAGGTATTTTGGAATGGAATTAGTTGAGTAAAACAGTAAACATTTTATTTCTTTTAAAATCGGAGAGACGGAGATGCCATCATAATTAATATAATTGGCTAAAAAAATATTGTTATTATTATTATTCATATTATTATTATTATGCACATTTATATAGCGCCCTAATATAATTAAAAACATTTACCCTAAGGCGCTTTACATAAAAGTCCGAAGTTATTTTCAGAGTATATGTAAAAACACCACAACCTAAACTACAAGCAAACAACAATCCAAAAACCCATTAAACCTAAAATTTTGTCTTCTTTCGGGGAATGTATGATATAAAATACTGTTTTAATTTTTTTTTAATTCATGATAAGAAAATAAGAAACTATCGGATATGAAGCGTTATTAAGCAGAATTTGTACAAAAAAACTGTTACGGGATAAAACAAAAACACTTGCTGTGGCCTTCAACCTGCATATAGGTATATAGTATGATTGTGTTATCAATTAATAATGCTTTCCATGCATATGTCGATTTTATATATCCAACGAACTAGAATAAAGACACCACAGGAGTCCTCCATGTCTGCTTCGTACTTGGATATTTTATTAACATTGCCCAACTCTTGTTTTTGTATTCTATTTCGGACTTACGTGATTGATCACTGTTCGTTCTTTCCGTGACACTTACAGAAACGACTAACATACCCTTGCCCCTATCTTTTCCCACGCCCAACATTACGCAAACAACTACTCAGTTTTTTAGGGACCAACGGGACGGACCTCAACTTCCCATATTTATTAGCAATATTCAATCATCACCTGCATATGGTGTGTATGTCTCTCAACTTATTCGATACGCAAGAGCTTGTTCTGCGTATGATCAGTTTTTTTTATCGAGGCAGGCTACTACAGACCAAGTTGTTGTTGCAGGGGTTTCAACAGTCACTTTAAAAGGCAAGCATTTCGTAAAATACTATGGTCGTTTATAACAATTAGTTTACCCAATATGATCTACCATTGAGTCAAAATGCTGTCCTGATGTGTTTTTCATACCATGTTAAGCAGTTTTTCAAACACTGATTTTGACTAACGGATATCCCGTTACCTTGATCAAGACTATGGGCTAACGGCGGGTGTGACCGGCAACAGGGGATGCTTGCTCCTCCTAGGCACCTGATCCCACTTCTGGTCTTACCAGGAGTCCGTGCTGGCCAAACTCTTGTTTTTGTATTATATTGGATTACGAGATTGATCACTGTTCGTTCTTTCTTAACGATACAGAAACGATAACTACCCTTGTTCCCCTTAACTTTTACCACGCCCTCCACAGTAGATCTTAATTATTGTTCATTGCATAAGCAATGCAGGGGGAATAAGCTAAATTTATTTCTTATTTTATTTCAAATTACCATAATGCTGATATGCAAAGGTACAGATAGTTTGTTAAACAGAATTGAAAAGGACATACCCTGGCCTGAACTGGGGTTCAAATGATGATGGCGATATCATACTGCTGACTGCTGGACAAGCTATAGTACTATGCAAGTGGTGATTTGCAGGTTTTGATATTTTTACACAAAGCATCAATAGAAAAATATACATAAATCAAATATTTGAAGCCGCAGTATGTTCAAACCAAAGGAACTTTATTCTACTATTCATTTATTCAAATCATAACCTTGAAATTCCATGACAAGTTTGTTTCTATGGTTTTACATACTGCCACTTGGAGTACTTATTGTAAAATCATAGCACAAAACCGTAATTCATAATATCGCTGATTACAGCGAATTTCTCACTCCACCAAGTCTAAAGAAGGTACCCCGACTATAGACAGTGAAAATATTGTCAGAATTTTAGTGTTCTAGCGCACTTAACGGCAGCTTGTACTGAGAAGTTCTTGGATGTTTAAGCGTTGCTGGGGTAATTATGTGTGGTAAAGCGTTTTGGGTACTTATTGTAGATAAGCCTATATAAATTGATTGATTGGATTATTTATTGTTTTACGCCCACGAAATATTTCACTCATATGGAGGCTGCCACAATTTAGCCTATGCTCGACACTCAGGACCTTTGAGCAGGAGGGATTCTTTTCGGGTCACACCTGCTGTGACAAGGGCCTCGGTTGTTGCGTTTCATTCCGAAATGACCGCCCCATTCAGTTCGCCTCTTAGACACGCAAGGGGATGCTGATAACCTATTTCTACATGTAACCGGATCCCAAGCGTTCGCACTATATAAAACCAGTCATTATTAAGAAGAATGGAAATGCATTTATTACAATATTAATACTTTTATTATTCAAATTTCAATATCTTTCTTCAGGACTTTTACACCAATTTTTGACAACGAATCATTATCATCGGATCACATAAAGACTCCCCGGGGAATTCCCCGTTTCCCCATTCACTCTAAAATTAAACACCAATCATAAATTAGATCGCCGCTCCTGCGTGCTTGATAAAGATTACTTGCATACGATACGGCATATAGAAAAATATTTACAATTTATGTAGCCTAATTACCTTTAAATCTACTCCGCAGGAGAGAAGAGTTTCTAAAAAGGCAGACGTAAATCGCAATCGTAAATGTTACGGACTATGACAGGTTTCGTGAAACGCTCATGTATTGCGCACGTGAAGGTGATCGTAAACATAATCGTACGTTTACGATATAAATCATATACGGTTACCCAATTTTATGCACCGGATGCGCATTTTCGACCAAGATTATGTCTCTTCAGTGATGCTCAAACCGAAATGTTGGAAATCCGAAACATGAAAGAAAAACTCTGTTAAAAGTGATTAATTTATAGTGCCAAAAAATTGGGGCCAAAAACTTCAAGGTCAGAGCTAGCGTGAGGGAGATGAATCCTTAATTTTGATATAATTTTCTTAATTTTACCACTGCAAATAAATACATATCGTATTTCCAATGCTAGTAACATAAGTACATAGCAACTGGGCTGTAGAGACCTCGGGGCTAACAGTCCACCAGCAAAGGCCTCGACCCAGGTCATTAAATAAATCAATGTACGTACCAATGGTGGTTTTTATGCACCAGATGCGCATTTCGACCAAATTATTTCGTCTTCAGTGAGCCAAACTGTATTCTACGATCGCTATGAAACACCGCCTGTATTATCATATTTGATTGAAGCATTTATTCTCCAATCTACAATTTAAATTCAAATATTATCATTTCCTTGTATTAAAGGGGTATATGACCATTAATTTTACAAATTTCATTTTCAATTCAAAAAGTGGGACCAGTTGGTTCTGAGCAGATTACAGGTATATATGTCTCTTTCTGAGGAGAAGTAAATGAGAAAGTTTTCAGACAGTTATATATATATTGAAAAAGAAAAAGCTCATCTGAGTAAAAATTTAGTTATTGGCTTTGTTGTTTTTGAGATGACCATTATTTAATAAATAATTTTCAAACTGTCATTACCTACAGGAACAAATGTGAAATTATTATCTTGACACAAACAAAAGTAATCAGAAGAGTTTATTTGAGCGTTTCAGCTTGATGTGAGCAAAACATGATTTGATTTTTTTTATATATCATATATCTCTCTATTATTGCCTTCTCCTCT
Source organism: Ostrea lurida (assembly GCA_903981925.1). NCBI lineage: Eukaryota > Metazoa > Mollusca > Bivalvia > Ostreida > Ostreidae > Ostrea > Ostrea lurida. The sequence continues at coordinate 140 of CAJDSM010063790.1, read as the reverse complement.
TTCAAATTTCAAATTCAATTATAGGGCTTCATTGAACATATTGACCATGCATTTTGGTACCACCGAATAATTGTATGGTGTAGAGTTCTTTACTGACATGTTCACGTTACTATTTATCAATATTGGCCCCATCTAGACCT
>CAJDSM010063789.1:0-10681 GCA_903981925.1 Ostrea lurida | reverse complement strand
CTGATAACTCGAATACCATGGTTATGTTGAAGTAATATAATTGTCCCAGGCACCCATTTTCCAGGCATTTTTCCCCTTGATATCTCAAATCCACGGATATCTCGAAGTTTTTTCTCGCTCACATCGAGTTTGAGATAATGAAGTTCGACTGTACATGATATATGTATACAAATGATATTAACACTCTATTATATACAATAAACTATATGTATACTGCACAATGCATGTTGTGTTTGCAGAACCGATACATCGAACATTTACAATGAACTTACACTTATATTTACACTGCACAATGCATGTTGTGTTTGCAGCACCGATACATCGAACATTTACAATGAACTTACCTGAATGCCCTGAGAAGTTTGTAGTGATTTCCAAGATCAGACACCTTCCTACAGAATGGGGATATCGCTAACTCCATCTGGGCAAAGTCCGCGGCCAGCCTCATCTTCCCCCCCTCCCCGAGGGGCCGAATCAGACTGGCATGTCTGACAAACAGTGCAATACAGCGACAAGCAATCGGATTTATGCTGTTCAAATAATCAAAAAGTTATATCAAATTTATTACTTACATTTTTAGAGAAGTAACAATAGAAAACATAAGTGGTTTGATAAAAGAAATGAAATTGTATTCAAGTACATCTTGGATTTTCAAATTAACATAAAGCAAAAATTTCACCATAAGGAACATGTTTGTAATGAATATTCATGCTTATTGTGATACTTATTCCCCAATGAGAGGAAATAATAAAATGAAAATTTTCTTGGATATAACAAAGTTTGATTGTATAATGTATTTTTGCTGGCCTAGGAGATTCACTATAAGCATGTTGTACTGTATGTAGCTATGTGATAACCATCACACAAGATGCACACTGACAGATGATATTGTACTGTATGTAGCTATTTGATGACATCACACAAGACGCACACTGACAGATGATATTTGTACTGATGTAGCTATTGATGACATCACACAAGACGCACACTGACAGATGATATTTGTACTGTATGTAGCTATTGATAACATCACACAAGATGCACACTGACAGATGATATTTGTACTGTATGTAGCTATTGATGACATCACACAAGACGCACACTGACAGATGATATTTGTACTGTATGTAGCTATTGATGACATCAACAAGACGCACACTGACAGATGATATTTGTACTGTATGTAGCTATTGATGACATCACACTGACAGATGATATTTGTACTGTATGTAGTGATTGATAACATCACACTGACAGATGATATTTGTACTGTATGTAGTGATTGATGAACATCACACTGACAGATGATATTTGTACTGTATGTAGCTATTGATGACATCACACAAGACGCACACTGACAGATGATATTTGTACTGTATGTAGCTATTGATGACATCACACTGACAGATGATATTTGTACTGTATGTAGTGATTGATGACATCACACTGACAGATGATATTTGTACTGTATGTAGCTATTGATGACATCACACTGACAGATGATATTTGTACTGTATGTAGCTATTGATGACATCACACTGACAGATGATATTTGTACTGTATGTAGTGATTGATGACATCACACTGACAGATGATATTTGTACTGTATGTAGCTATTGATGACATCACACTGACAGATGATATTTGTACTGTATGTAGCTATTGATGACATCACACTGACAGATGATATTTGTACTGTATGTAGCTATTGATGACATCAACAAGACGCACACTGACAGATGATATTTGTACTGTATGTAGCTATTGATGACATCACACTGACAGATGATATTTGTACTGTATGTAGCTATTGATTACATCACACTGACAGACGATATTTGTCTGTATGTAGCTATTGATGACATCACACTGACAGATGATATTTGTAGTGTATGTAGCTATTGATGACATCACACTGACAGATGATATTTGTACTGTATGTAGCTATTGATTACATCACACAAGACACACACTGACAGATGATATTTGTACTGTATGTAGCTATTGATGACATCACACAAGACGCACACTGACAGATGATATTTGTACTGTAATGTAGCTATTGATGACATCACACTGACAGATGATATTTGTACTGTATGTAGCTATTGATAACATCACACTGACAGATGATATCTGTACTGTATGTAGCTATTGATGACATCACACTGACAGATGATATTTTTGTACTGTATGTAGCTATTGATGACATCACACTGACAGATGATATTTGTACTGTATGTAGCTATTGATGACATCAACCTGACAGATGATATTTGTACTGTATGTAGCTATTGATGACATCACACAAGACGCACACTGACAGATGATATTTGTACTGTATGTAGCTATTGATGACATCACACAAGACACACACTGACAGATGATATTTGTACTGTATGTAGCTATTGATGACATCACACAAGACACACACTGACAGATGATATTTGTACTGTATGTAGCTATTGATGACATCACACTGACAGATGATATTTGTACTGTATGTAGCTATTGATGACATCACACGACAGATGATATTTGTACTGTATGTAGCTATTGATGACATCACCAAGACGCACACTGACAGTGATATTTGTACTGTATGTAGCTATTGAATGACATCACACTGACAGATGATATTTGTACTGTATGTAGCTATTGATTACATCACACTGACAGACGATATTTGTACTGTATGTAGCTATTGATGACATCACACTGACAGATGATATTTGTAGTGTATGTAGCTATTGATGACATCACACTGACAGATGATATTTGTACTGTATGTAGCTATTGATGACATCACACTGACAGATGATATTTGTACTGTATGTAGCTATTGATGACATCACATGACAGATGATATTTGTACTGTATTTAGCTATTGATTACATCACACTGACAGATGATATTTGTACTGTATGTAGCTATTGATTACATCACACAAGACACACACTGACAGATGATATTTGTACTGTATGTAGCTATTGATGACATCACACAAGACGCACACTGACAGATGATATTGTACTGTATGTAGCTATTGATAACATCACACTGACAGATGATATCTGTACTGTATGTAGCTATTGATGACCTCACACTGACAGATGATATTTGTACTGTATGTAGCTATTGATGACATCACACAAGACACACTGACAGATGATATTGTAGTATGTACAGTTAACTCTCGAATTATCGCCACTCAATTCATCGCCATTTTCGCTATAACCGCCGCATTTTCCCAGGAACGTTTTTCCTGTTACTTAAAATTCTCGTTAAAGACGCCAAACTCCGCTTTCGCCATCCGCCACGGTGTTTTTAAGTACAAATGTCTGTTTTACATTGTTAATTATCTCGATAAACCGCCATGGGTACCTGTGGTCATCGAAGCGGTAAATTGGTCATTATCGATCTCCGGCGTCTACCTGTGCAGAAAGACCTCGGTAATTGCTGTATTTTAAAATTATACAAGAAAATACTTAGTATGAGATGTAGTCATGTTATTTTTAGTTTTTGCGAGAGTTTGTAACAATGAAGACATTATTCAAAAATGTTTTTCTAATCAAGACTTTATTTCAAATCTACGGCTAGCAGGTCTAAACATCAACTCTTGACAATTTTTTAAAAACTAACTTTGACTTGTACACTGTATTTTATTCGTGCGTCTTGTACGTGATTTGACTGGTTTTGTGTTTTAGATGTGTGTATTTGTTTGAAATAAAGCCTTATTGTTAATAAAACAAATAACCATGCTGGATGTTTTTAAAATCAATCTATTAACGAAAATATTATTACATGAATGATATAAGCAACCATCTTTTCCTGAATTATATAAGGCAAAGTGTAAAAAAAAAAAGGAGGTAACTCTTTTTCTACAAAATTGCAGAAATTCAATTCATCGCCAAATTCGTTATAACGCCATGGATTCAAAAGAACAAAAGGTGGCGGTTTATCGAGAGTTGACTGTAGCTATTGATGAACATCACACAAGACGCCACACTGACAGATGATATTTGTACTGTATGTAGTGATTGATGACATCACACTGACAGATGATATTTGTACTGTATGTAGCTATTGATGACATCACACTGACAGATGATATTTGTACTGTATGTAGCTATTGATGACATCACACAGACGCACACTGACAGATGAATATTTGTACTGTATGTAGCTATTGATGACATCACACAAGACGCACACTGACAGATGATATTTGTACTGTATGTAGCTATTGATGACATCACAAAAGACGCACACTGACAGATGTAATTTGTACTGTATGTAGCTATTGATGACATCACACTGACAGATGATATTTGTACTGTATGTAGCTATTGATGACATCAACACTGACAGATGATATTTGTACTGTATGTAGCTATTGATGACATCACACTGACAGATGATATTTGTACTGTATGTAGCTATTTGATGACATCACACTGACAGATGATATTTGTACTGTATGTAGCTATTGATGACATCACACTGACAGATGATATTTGTACTGTATGTAGCTATTGATGACATCACACTGACAGATGATATTTGTACTGTATGTAGCTATTGATGACAATCACACTGACAGATGATATTTGAACGTGTTAATGTAGCTATTGATGACATCACACTGACAGATGATATTTGTACTGTATGTAGCTATTGATGACATCACACTGACAGATGATATTGTACTGTATGTAGCTATTGATGACATCACACTGACAGATGATATTTGTACTGTATGTAGCTATTGATGACATCACACTGACAGATGATATATTGTACTGTTATGTAGCTATTGATAACATCACACAAGATGCACACTGACAGATGATATTTGTACTGTATGTAGCTATTGATTACATCACAACTGACAGATGATATTGTACTGTATGTAGCTATTGATGACATCACACTGACAGATGATATTTGTACTGTATGTAGCTATTGATGACATCACACAGACACAACTGACAGATGATATTTGTACTGTATGTAGTTGATTGAATGACATCACACTGACAGATGATATTTGTACTGTATGTAGCTATTGATGACATCACACTGACAGATGATATTTGTACTGTATGTAGCTATTGATGACATCACACAAGACGCACACTGACAGATGATATTTGTACTGTATGTAGCTATTGATGACATCACACTGACAGATGATATTTGTACTGTATGTAGCTATTGATAACATCACACAAGACGCACACTGACAGATGATATTTGTAAACAAATAATCAACAGTGTCCAAAGAAGGAAGAAATGTAACAATTACCTGTCGTATATAAAGTCCTGACAGTCATATCGGGACAGGTAATCACTCTGACACCTGGACACAAATTCCTGTAGCTCCCTCATGTACAGGGAACATTGGGACTCCTTATTGGGGTCAGGTACAGAAGAACTGGAAAAAAAAGGGCACTTGTTTTGTCTGGGAAAAAAACTTTTTTCGACATAAAAAAAATTTGGGGTCCAGGGAAAAAAATTGTAAAGTGAACATGTACTATAATATCCTTTGTCTTCTTCAAAAAAGAAATTAATTTTATCCATATTATGAAAACATTTTACTGCATGCTATAAAATTTTCCAGTGTCTGTGACCATTTTTATATATCTTGAAGTTCAATTTTAAAAGAGTGATAGAACATCCATATGTAATTATATTTCTATAAATCACCTTGAGAAATCTTCTTGGTGCATGGTCAGAATAATGGCCTCTACAGCATCAAGAACCGAAGACATGAGAGGAGAAATAGCACTGCTCATCAAGACGACCACCCCCTACACAAAGGGAAACAACGATCAAACACAAAGGGAAACAACGATAAAAAATACAGCCTGTCATAAACACAAGTATAACGTCTACACAAACAAGAAAAAAGTTATATCAGTTTATATAACATGCTCAATAGTTTGTAAACCTTTATAAGTTTATATAACATGCTCAATAGTTTTAAACCTTTACTTGTTTTTCTTCACAATCAGCAAATTTGTTCAATTCATGCTATCAAATGTAGTGATAATGACAACATTTCTTTTTAATTGTGAAAATCATTCACATTTTTGAAAATACATTGTAAAATAAAATATTGAATAAAAATTTTTAAAAGACATTGTATGTGGGTTTTTTTTTGGTGGGTTGTTTTTTTTTTTCAATCTATAATTTGAAGCTCAAATGAGATGTTTTGTGATCAATGTTTTTGGAAATCTGCCAAGTCCTCATCATCATATAGAGAATTGATTTAAAAGTTGATTTTGAAATCTATGTATTTTTCATGTAATGTGTAAAAAATTTATGGAACACTGCCACAATTTCAATCCTAAATCAAATATTTGGAGAAGCAATGAGCATGCATTTTTAATTATTTATTAACATACAGAGCATAAAATACCAGAATGTTAAAATAGCTTTTTAAATTCATTATTATAGCATCAAATTAAGAATTTAAAAAAAAAAAATTTGTTTGCTAAAATGAAATACATGTACGAAGGATTTTTAATAGCATATAAATGTTTGTGAGAGTGATGGGTTAATACAGAAGTGATTTTTAAGCATTGAGAAGATATTTATATAAATGATTTCAAAAACATTTGTACTCTATATCTCCTAAATGTTCATTTTGAAATAGAAAACAAGTACAGATTTGCCTTTTAAAAAAAAAAAAAAAATGAAGAATGATGCTCAGGCAAATATATGGCTTACCGGAGGAGCTTACCCTGATAAAGAATGTGCATGGTATATATTCTGTTCCTAACAGTTAAAGTACAGTTACACAAAGAGGGTCCCACTTAATCTGATATTGCTTATTCCAATATTTCGGATATTTTAATGTAATACTGTTGCCCCAAACCATTTTCTGGAGACAAAATACAAGCTAACACTTTATATAGTCTTCAAATAGAGGTGTGAGGGTGTACAAAGTTTTTTGATTTATGGGGGCCCAATGTTTGAGGGTAACCCAATTTTACTTGTTTGTGGGGACATGATTTCATTGGTAACCTCTTTTATATATAGGATGTACATGCTAAGATAGATAACTCAAATGTTCATGGGGACGTAAATTCGTGGGTAAGGGTGACCAACAAAATCCACAAAAATTGATCTCCCACGAACAGTGATGATTCCACAGTATTTGGTAAATTGGCATTCTTTTGATCAGATATTAGGTTAATCTGATAATTTTTCCCCTAACAAAGTGGCTCTCAGATTAAGTGGGACCCTCTGTGTACAAACATGCAATATTGTCATGTAAATTAATTTTCCAGATATACATATGTACATGTAACTAAAAAAGTAAAACTTCAGGAATACCGGTACTTTTTACACATATCAAACTGATAGAACCAAGAGACCAAAAACCTAAAACAGATTATATTAGTATACAACATAAGATAAACAGTAAGTATTATCATAAATCTATGAATAATGTTGATATTTTTCTCAACAATGTATATATGTGTGCACACTAGATAAAACAAAAAAAGCTGATTAAGTCAAACTATATAGAATCCTTTTCAAATTGACAAATGAGCAACAACGAAGAATTGTGGGAACAATTAATTACCTCAGTGAATTTCATGAATAATTCTACTGCATCCTGGGGAAAATTTCTGCAGTCCTTCAATAACTGAAAAAAACCACCAACAAATAGTGGATGACTGTACCCCATTTTCTGTTCTGACTACATTTTCCCACTGGATCGTATTCGGACCAATCTAATGTGGTAGTTACCTTGGTGATCATTCTCATACAATATCAAAAAGAAACGCTACTAACGGTACTGTAGTTACCTTGGTGATGGACTGATGAAGTATGGTATAGTACTATTGACCCATGGTCACACCTTTCTCAGCTGCCCCTGGGTGGACGGTCCAATGACCTGGTAGCTCTCCCGTCCGTGATCCAGCTGTGATACGATTAAATAAGCACTATCACTCAGATAGTCGACTGTTCTCATGTTTTGAAATCGATAATCCCATCAGTTAACAGGCAAACCAGTAGTAAGATTCAAAGAGAAGGCATATATTTCTCGTGTTTATTTTGGCCATTTATATTAGCTACTATTGTGATGTGTCAGTTGTCTTTTTATACAGGAAAACCCAGAAATTACAGATACAGTCGACCTCGTAATCTCGAACCGATAGGACCAAGAAAAAGTTTCAAAGATCCGTGGATTCCAGATGTGTGGATTAAAAATGCTTTTAAAATAGTGCTGGGACTTCCAAATCCAGTTCAACATAGCTCATGGTACTTCGAGATTAATAGAATCCTTCATTAGTACAGAGATGCGGATAGGGAAATTCCACCGAGGACAGGCTTTGCCGAGTCCTAGACAGTGAATCTTATTCCAGAGGTGGAATCTTCCCTCTACCACACGAGTAAATAATGAAGGATATTTTTTATCACATTTTATTCACTGTTTAGTCATAAAATCAGGAGCTTTGTGAGATTTAAAAACAAATAGTCTTATAGCAAAAACAATTTAGACAGGCAGAAAGAGCATCCCGAAAATGGTTTACACTGTATGTGTAAAACTAAAAAACTCGAGACTGTCACTAAGACAGCCATATCAAATTGAAATTATAAAGGAAACAATATATAAAACATTTTGCTTCACCGTGCACTAAGCATGAAGACATATGACGTCACAATCAAGTACGTCGCAGCAGTGCGAGATCCGAAAAATCTCACATGGCTGTCTCAATGGGTTAAAGTCGGTCTCACCACTGGGTGAAAATGAGCAAATCAGTGTCCAGATACCGAATTCAAACTGTAGTTGACTTTTTAGTGTCTCTACTAAACCAGTTGTTCCACTCTTCACTGCAAACAGTTGAGATCGTCTGGCAACATTCTTTGCCACAGTAATACAAAGCTTGGCAATCAACGCTGGCTACATTTAGTTCACTGAAAATCACAATCATTATTTCAGATTAGACAGGACTTAGTTCATTGAAGCAGTCTATGGCAATATTAAAATAATTCCTTCTCTATCAGTGCAATTCAGAGAGTTGTGAATTATTTGTTGTAAGGAAGAAGCAAAAACTTCCACCTCAGCAGGACTCCCGTTCTTTAAGGAACATCTTTTTATGTTCCCTTTTAATTTGTTAATATCTATTCCAGTATGGTGTAACAAATTTTTTATGACGCAAATATTATATTATCAGTCTTTCAACGAAAACTCTTTTGAACCCACTAGCCCATAAGGGCTAGAGATTCACAAAAATTCACTAGCCCAGGAAAGAAAATCTACTATCCCAACTTTGCTCCAGATTTTAATTTTTAAAAGGTTCATGGCGTAAGTGTTTTATTTTGATAAATTAGTCACCGTTAATATGACATCAGATCATTCCGTCGAAGTTATTAAAACATAAACAAGAACTGCAAAGCTTGGATCAAATTTGAAGGCCATTCATTAATAATTAATTGAGTAAACCATTAAACCTTATCATATATTGTCATGCTGAATTTCTATATAGTACCTTAGTCATATAATTCTGTAGTGAAAAAAGGCTACCTATTCCAGCGCACGTCCCTATCTATCGTAATATAAGTGCCCCCCCCCCCCCCCCCCCCCCGAGACTCTCATCTCCCAGGAGATGGAGTCTCTAAGAGGTGAATGTCGAGAGTAAGCGAATGCAGACACTCGCTTGCAAAGATATTGCGATTAACATGTACCATGTTTGTTTACACGGGTATCAAAGCTTGGACTGCAGATGATTGCTATTTTGTTGAATGTCAAATACCTTCAGTCATTTATAAATTTGTATCATATAGGCAATTTTAAATAAATGAAATAAAAAATCAGTTATCAATTCTATAAGAAAACACAAGTGTGTTTCTGTATAAAACACAGATAGTAGGTGACAGACAATTTTCCTTACCAATTTTAAACCTTTAAAGCTTTAAAGGCAATATACAAGTCTTAATCAGGTCAAAGATACTGAAAACTGACGTCTCAAATGAACCAATAGATGTATCTATTTGTCTTGTAGAAAGTTCAATATGTATCATCACTGGTTCTAATTTAAAGTGGAATGCTGCACCAGAGAAATTTGATGTGGATGAAAGTAGAGCATATGTTATAAACAATATTCTGAAATATAAAAACTTTCAAATTCACTCTTATTTTGCCAAAAAATGCAGTTCTAGTAGAAAGCAAGTTTACAAAAGAAAATTAAAGCTCCTGCTGAATCAAACCCGGTTATCTACAGTTAGTATTATGTGCTAATTCTACTGAGCACTCAGCTAGGCATTTGAATCTGAAGCATTGACAAATAGCCCTGATGTTGAATATTTCCATCCATGGGTTCGAAACGGAGTCAGCCATGTATAACAGTGTAGAGATTTACACAATAGAAATATGTACTGAAAAATAATGGAAATAATTCAAATGTGCCCATTTAGGATAAAATAAAAAATGGGGACAGTTCTACACAAACAGCATTTAAAATTCTACCTTGCGCTTTGCAGGATCAGTTAAATTGGTTCTTCTTTAAGCTTGAAATTAAAATACTTAACGAAACAGCATACAAGTATATTTTGTCATAACTAATCTTTGCTGCTAAAATATCACAGCATTCTTCATCCTTACAGTCTCATGATGGAAAGTGAAACTTTTTTCAAAATCATTCCACACCTTGTAAAACTT
>CAJDSM010063785.1:841-14877 GCA_903981925.1 Ostrea lurida | reverse complement strand
TCTCTGATTTCTCCGTTGATCTGATCAACGACAAATGGACCACGGTGGGTGTAACCGGTCAACAGGGGGATGCTTACTCTCTCCTAGGCACGTGATCCCACCTCTGGTGTGTCCAGGGGTCGTGCTTTGCCCACTCTTGTTTTCTGTATTCTATTAAGCCCCCATCACACTGGCCACGATTTACACTATCGCTCTCCACGACCTCAAAGAATCCTAAATGAATCGTAGTAGAATCGTGGTGATTTCATTAAAACGTGGGTGGTGTGACGGCAAATCACGGCTGTTACTAACGACTTAGAACTTGGTCATCGATCTATCAAATACTCAAATTCTAGCACGATTCCACTACGACCTTGCAGAGAGTACAGTGCGCTTTCATTCTACGACTTTCAAACGAACCATGCTACGATTCATACCAACATCACCCAGACATCCTTACGCATACCACTACGGATCTATGCGATTGTTCTACGTTCTCCGCTACGGTGCTACTAACGCACGTACGAATGGTACCATGCCGGACACTCTACACGTGCGCTTACCCGCGACTGTTCTACGATCTCTCGCGAATTGCTTGTCATATACTGACACTTTTTGAACCGTTACGTGTGTCAGTTTTAGCCTTGCTTTGCATGAAGACTCATGAATCAGACATCCTCCTTCAACTAGCTTGAAGCCGTGGGGGTCGGGTCAGAAATAGATACCCAGCACCCTAATGGTCAATGAATGTCTCTAATATAAGTGAAATATTCTCGAGTGGGCATAAAACATAGATTACCAATCAATCAAATTATCTTTATTGCAAGGGCAACCTGCCTTTGCATGATACTTGTACAATCCTCTTTTTTTATTGAGGGTTCGGCAACCATGTTCCTCATAAAATAGTGTAGGTATGTTTAGAACGTGATCTATGAAATTTGTCTTATCAATTTAATTTTTATTTTAAGTGATTACCTAGCGCCGATTCTCATTGGTTAAAACACCTTTACGGAATTGAAGGTGGATTTTTGATGCACGTACCTGAAACAACAAGTATAGGTTTAATTGACATCATTTTTTGTTGTAGAATATAAAATTAAATTGAATAAAAAAATATTATTTTTTTCGGGTGATATGCAAGTTATCACCGAGATTTTAACGCGTAAGAACTTTTCATGCAATGGCGTTCGCGCAATTGATAAAGTTTTACCGTCAAAAGATTCGGTGATACCTCAATCACGCCGAAAAAATGTAAGAATTCAGTTTCTTATGTGCTGCTAATTCAACAATTATTCCGACGTCATTTCTGAACAAGTAATACTGGAATCGCACGTTTTCTGAATGCGAGTGGGAATGATGTCAAATTTTGCCGAAGTACGATCAGTCGGCGAATGTTTGCTACAATCTCCATCTGCAACTCACGTTCTGCGATTTGGTGAAGATCATCGTACAATAGGTTGGTAGACACAGGCATTTGAACGTTTTATAAAATATACTTTTAAAATCTTCCGTAAACATATTTAATATTAAATGTTTTACGGGAAGAAATTTTTTTTAATCAATATATTTAATTAAAACCTCGAGTGCCTGAAGTGGCTTGTGGTGGTAGTGATCGGTACAGTACGATTGCGGTACGTATCATTTTGCGAATGGTCGTATGACAATGCAAGATCTGTCTGCGAACTTCGAATGCAGGTTCGAAAGGTTTGAACATTATTATCTAACCTTGCTCGCACTGCGACTTTGCTCTTGTGACAATTACGAATTTGGTGATGCAGTCTGCCTCTTTCCAAGATTTCCCAATTAAAAAATTCGGTCGCAGCTAGATCGTAAAAACAGGTCGTAAGCTCGTGTGACTAGGCTTAGTAAGATCGTAGTAAGAGCGTGCTATGAACGCAGAGAGCGTGGTAGCATCGTGGTGTAGATCGTAGTAAGATCGTAATAATCGTTAAATGTACATCGTGGTAATGATCCGGATAAGGAGAGCGTAGTAGCCAGCGTAAGTGTGATCGTCTATAATTAGGGGACGATTTTAGGTACCGACGTGTGCACGACCTCCATACGATAAGTACCGACCGCGCCGTGCGCTCTTCCACGCCGCTCACTAAACGCCTGCCGTACGCTCTTTTTTCACCACGAACTTCACTAACGATTGTTTTTGAGCATGTTCAAAATTTACGTAGCAGCGTCGTGGGTCGACACGACCAGCCACGTTCATACTACGATTCCAAAGACTTCACGACGATCATGCTACGAACCTGTCACGATTTAGGCAAAAATCAAGATCGTAGTAGAATCAGGGTCCACGTGGTGATGGGGGCTTAGGTGACTTACGAGATTGATCACTGTTCGTTTATCTTTGCCTTTATATCATTACATGACCTATCCCAGTCCGAAAAATTTGTGTCAATTCCAAATTCTGAACAGGCTTTGGCAGGGACCTATATTTTGTGGGCTAGGGATTGATTAATCAAAATAGTTTAAAAATCCTGCTGATTTACAGTCTTCTATGTTCATCCATAGTACCTATTAATTATAACCCTACCAGCGTATATTTCAGCTTTATAAATTATGTTAAAAGTAGCTGAGAAACTGGAACTAGTTAAAAAACTTGCAATTTAGTTAATTTCGTTTGAGTGCATTTTTCATGCATTTTTACCATGCGAGAACACGATTCTAAAAAAAATTAAAAATTGACGTCAGCCCTGATATGTCTTTTCAAAATTTAATATCAATGAGTTTTTTCCATAATATCAAGTGAAAAAAGGTCACCATATTATTTCCATTATATGATTAATCTTTTAGTTTTATAATCTTGTCCCTGTTAAAAGCCATGGTATGTATCTAGTTGCTGTGTAATGTAATTCATTCGTGGTTTGTTTATTTTTTGTTGACAACAATGCCAAATCAATTTTGAATGAAAAAATCTTGAAGTAATTTTTAAAACACATGTAAGTAGATTAATAACAACCATGGCAAATTCCAGTTTTCTTTCTCATTTCCCCAATTTCTCCCTTCACTGTTAACGCATTTGGATTAATGATTACGTTTCACACGAATGTTACCTTCGCCTATTTGTACGTAAAAATATACGCTTCCAAAAAACTTACATTGAGTCCCAAAAAACAACTGTAGCATGACCCCCCCTTATTTTTGTTCCAAATCTCCTCATGTAGATAAAAAAAATATTTTAATATTACACTTTCTCAAAATTCACAAATACTTAAAAATATCAGGTGGCAAGCCTCTTTAATCGGTATTCAAAAATTTGAATAGTTACCGCAACAATACGTTGCTTGTCTCCAAGGCCTGTATGAATACACCGCGAGTTATTTTGATTGTATTGATGTGTAAACTCGTTTTAATTTTGTTCCAATCTAATATACATCGTACTACAATGACTGTGGAATTGGTGACAAATTATAGTCTTTTCTTTATGCTTGCTTTCCACGATAATGAAGGAAATATAATTAATAGGAAAAATACATAATCTTATCTACGGTGGTTTGGCTAGTTCCCAACAGTTTTGTTTTTAATGGTCTGCAATATTCCTTTGTTATGAATTATTTAATAATACCATGTATTAATATTTCGATTAACTTATTCTCTGGGACCCAGGTTAGAATAGGTCCTCACACCTCCTTGCTTGTTCTTAAGACAGTTAAGAGACGACATAAACTAGGGTGGTCCTTCGATGAGAACCGCGCAAAAAAAACGCGAGGTCCTCGTGGTCACAGCAGGTGGGATACGAATAAAGGTCCCGTCCCAATAGCGCCGAGCCACAGGACTAAAATTGCAGCCCTTCACACGGAAATAGTGACTCGTCCAGTGGTGAGTGAGAAATATTCTCAAGAGGGACGTAAAACAATATATAATCAATCAATCAATCTTTTTCATTTATTAATATTATGCGACGTTTTTTGTTTAATTTACAAAGGCTCATTAAACATTTTTTCTTGCAAAAATAAAAGAAATATTCAGAACTAGGCCCAACGACGATACAAGCTGATTCATACTAACACAGAATAATATGTGGAGCCCTGAGAAATGAAACCAAAGGGTATCAAACATCAAAATGGAAGACATTGCGTACGTAAACTATTAATGAGAGCACCGTTGTTGAGTTTAATTTATTGTGACATATTCTATAGTATGTCTAGTTCGTATATTCTCGAGACTTTTAATTTCAAATAATTCATAAAGAAACCATATCACCTGGTGATAATTTCTGTTTTTCACTCAGGGTATATACACATGAATTGGCACCAATTAACGAAATAGGTATAGGTTCAAAACAATATCCCGAACTCCTCTGAAAAATTCCCCCGAAATAGAACATGTCACTACCATTCCGAGATATACACCCTCTCCCTAGGTTCGTCATTAATAAATCGTGTGAGTTGGGGTTCATCATGTGGTTTTCTTTTCCAATTTTCACTGACTTTAAGCAACAATGTGATGAAGCTTTATATATAATTACTTGATCGATGGATAAGGATACAAAACAAGGCGAAGTTAACATTTGTGTTTAAACGCTGAAGCCATAATCAACAAAAAAAAACATATAACAAAATCGGAGTGTAGGGAAATACGGACCTCCGAACATAAAGCGAAAGGCACGGATCAGGTGTCATGGAGGAGTAGGAATCCTCTGCTGACCGGTCCAACACCCGCCGGTGAGCCTTGGTTCGGCAACAATCTAAGATACTAGCAGAAAATGACAGTCCTACAAAGGGTAGGCGGAGAAACAAAATCAGTCAATATATGAACTGTAGATGATAAAATGTTAGTTAAGCAAACAAGGTCTTATAGCGAACCGGTAGAATTGTCGAAAATATATGACTTAAAACGAGGATTTGTTAATAAACCCTGCAACATCATATCTTATATTTTGTTGTTCGCGCGCTCGCTTGCGTTACCGGAGGCGACATTTAGCGGATCCACTTTAGTCCGTACCCTGCGTCATGGCGTCGTCGTCGGCTCACAAAATTTTTCTGTCAAATTTTTCTCAAAAACCAAAGCATTAAGCCAGCTTCGCTGATATTTGGCGGGCAGAGCATCCAATATGGACAAGCCTGTATGTGTAATGCAGTTTTTCCCAATCTGCCGCATGTCCACCTTCCTGTTGACGCACTTAGAATTATTTACAGACAAATTTCTTGTCACGATTTTTTCTCAGGAACCACACAGGCCAGCTTGACATGATATTTCGGCTACAGAGCCATCAGTATGGACAACGTGTATCGTGTAACAATAGTTTCCAATCTTATCGCATGTCAACTTCCTGTTTGACACGACTCTGAGAAATATTTTTAACATGGACACATTTCTGTCACATTTTTTCAGGAACACACAGGCCAGCTTTCTGATGTTTGGCAGCAGATTCATCAGTAATGGATATCCTGTAATTATGTAACGCAGTTTCCCAATTTGCCGCATGTCAATCTTTCCTGTTTGGACGCGAACTTTAAGAATAAATATTTTTTAAAAACATTGGGACAATGGTTTGTCACATTTTTCTCAGGGAAACCACACTGGTCAGCTTTTTTGATAGTTTGGCACATTTTATCACAGTAAAGGACAACTGTATTGTGAACAGCAGTTCCAATCTTGCCTCATGTCCACTTCTGTTTGACAAAAACTGTATGAATATTTTCTTTAACATGGTTTAAATTTCTGTCACATTGTTTCTCAGGAACCACAACAGGCCAGCTGTCCTGATATTTTGCGACAGAGCATCAGTATGGAACAACTGTATCGTGTAACAATAGTTTCCAATCTGCCACAATGTCCCACTTCTGTTTGAACGCAACTTTAATTTTTTTGAAAAATGAACAAAAGGAATAGGCCACGAAGGGGTGGAGAATCTTGCCCTTAAAAGGTAAAAAATTAAAGTGAAAATTTCAACAATATTATTTGTTGCAAAATTGTTAGTCCCATGGCTAATGCACAGTTGTTATCAGGGTGGGTTGAAATTTTTGGCAGTTTTACATTTCGGTATCTAAGATTTAATGCACCAAACATCAAATGAAATACTCAATAAATGCAGAATTTGCTTAAAATCGCCACATTTTTGTGTTAAAAACAGAAAATTTGCTTATAGAGCCACAGGCTTGGACGGCCAATTTTAATTTTTTGTCAGTTTAAATATGATGCCAGGAAGGTTCGAAATTTTTATAACATCTTCTTGAGTCAAGCTGTGCTCTAGTAATCGAATTTTCGTATTTTATCACAAAATGTGGCGATTTTAACATGCAAATTTCTTTTGCATTTGACTGGATGTTTCAATGATGTTTGGGGCAATCAAATCGTCTCGATACCAATGTTAAAGACTCCCAAATTTCTAACCGACCCTGATAAACTATCATACATGGGCAATAAATTATTTGTTCAGAAAATAATTGTCTTGAAATTTCATTTTAATTTTACCCTTTTAAGGCAGATTTCCCACCCTTCGTGGCCTACTCTTGTCACAAGAGTCAATCGGACTTAGAGGGCCGATGGAACCCTGAAATTGAATATGTCTTGTATTTCATATGAATCTCACAAATTGGCAATATCATAACAATAATCTCATCTTCATCTAATTCAGTCAATGTTAGAACTATGCAATTGTCATTCTTGGACCTTGAAACAGAACTGAATTCTGACAAAAATATAATTATCAATATACCTTTTTTGCCATGATAAGATGACTTTAAATGATGAAGGTAATTTTTCAAATGCAAATTAGAAGTCAAGGTGCAGGTGACAGCATGTCTTCCCTGGATAGACTTGACCAACTAGTTAGTAGTGATCGCTTGAAACAGTCCTCGTACGCAGTAGCTGCTCTTGCGTACGAATCAACTGGGATAGTACTACCAACCATAATGCTGGTGAGTAGATGGTTATATTACTACATAGAAAGTAAAGTTGACGATTGCAAATTTAAAAGTCATCAAACGTTTATCACATAATGTAGTTGCCACCTGCCAATTGAGAGTCAATGATAAGTAAAGTATTCCAAATATGAAAGGCAATATGCTCAGTTAAATCTGTGGGTGTCTTTATATCGATTTCGTCGGATTACCAAATGGACATGACTGTGAAAAAATTATGAATGTAATTGATGCAACATCATCTAATACCTACCTGTAATGGTTGAAAGACACGGAAGTTTTTGTTTTTATCCCGAAACATTTCTGTACAAATTCTGCTCCATAGAGATATAAAAATAACGTCCTGCCAATAGGGGGCAACAATTTAGTGCCTCATAGGAATACAACGGATTGTTGGATAGACTGGCCTCCAAGACTAACATAAACTATTACGTCTAATAAAAAACCCTAAGCATTGCACGCTTAATAATCTACTTCAGACATACACTTGTTAGGCAATCAGAGTGTGATTTCTAACCAAAGATTATGTAGTCTGTTGTTCCCAACGACTAGAAATTCGTATTCCGGGTGCTGTTTTATGGTGTTTTAAAGCAATTATCTATGATCTGCAAAAAAGCTTAGAGTTTTAAGTTTTATCGTGAGGAATCGTTGTGTAAAAGTGTGGAGACAATCCGATACCGTGTTTTGAAGAGTCAATTAGAAAATCTCGTGATTTAGGTTTATCCGAAAAGCCGTTTACAGTTTTTTAGAATCGGCACATCTGAATTAACACCACTTCTGGAATTAATGTAGTGGGACATACTCTGAAGAGACTCTTGATAGCTGTTAGTAGTTTTAGCTAAAAGTAAAGAGAGGAGGCTTGTAGAGAGCACTTACTGGAGCAGCAATGTTCGTATTGTTTGTAAGTGGTTTTTATGACAATTTCTGGAATCCAATAAAGGTATGGTAAATTTCAAGATGATCCCTGATTCTTCGGAATTAAAATTTTGGGGAAAAAAGTTATAAGTTCTAAACAGAAAAGGTGATTTTGAAGAATATTCATCTATTTGTGAGAAGTTTTAGAGGTGAAGTAGGATTCCCAGATGTATCGAAAGCTAAATCCACTAGCGTTCATTAAGGGGTTCGCTCCTGAGGTTTAAAAGTAATGTCAATTTGTTTTTGGAAGTGGTATTTTTTGCGATTTCTATCAATTGAGGAAGAATTGGAAAAATCGCGAAAAGAAAAACTGGGTTGAAATGCTTGTATTGAGCTGACATGTTTTAACGCATAACTCTTTTTTTTGCACTTAAAAAGTTTGATGGAGAGAATTTAGTCATTATTAAACTTGATTGCTGTTCCTGTAAACAAATCATAAACAATACAAATCAAGTCATTATCACAGAATAGACAGACATAACATGTCTTCTTACAAGTACAGGATATAAAAAAAAAGTTTACATATAATGGAAATAACTAATGACCTTGTTTGCACTTGATGTTTGGAAAAAATCATACTTATCGAATTCCAAAAGTTTAAAAAAAAAGACATATTGGGACTAATGTCAAATTTTTAAAAATTTCACGTAATTTTCAAAGTCTTGTCTTAGAACTATAAAAGTTGGAAGTAAAAAAGTGGGGGTAAGGGTCGATTTTTTTTAATTATTGGACAAAAATATTGAATTTTTATACAGATTTTCATGTAAATTCAATTTTCGACTTTTTTTAAGAAATCGGTGTTATCTAATATTGAGGAAAACTACATCAAACCGAAATTGATAAATTAGCATTGTTTTTAACCTAGTTCCAAGTCTCAGGCTACTGTGCATCATTAAATTTTTAAAAACTGAATATATACCTTTAAGGGTATAAAAATAGAAGTTTATTGGATGAAATAGAAACAGTCATAAATCATCGCAAGATTTTGAACGTCTTTTGACTAAAATCCAAGATCCCTCCGCCACAAAAATATAGTCCTACCAAAAGCCTTTTTCAAAATTTGAATTGACACAAAATTTATCAACTGAATAAGGTTCAATAAGTAGATGGGTTAAATATTTTTTACAACCAATGGGATTAGTATTGAACCAGGTAAATACTTAGATATAGCAAATCCACTGCGCAGTTGTGCTTAAACGACAATATAATATTAACTTTTACAAAGACGAATGTTGTATTCTAGCTTATACAGCTAGAACTGGTACAAAGTTTTCAGTAGTCCTTATAATACTAAATGGCGAAGCACAATGTTATCAAACGTAATTCCATAGTTCTACATAGCTAATGTAATCATTTACCACTTTCTGGGTTTCTTAAAAAGCAAGAGGGAAGAATAGCTACGCCATTTTCCCCGTCCAATACGGTAAAAATACAGGGAATTTAATAAATTCCGAATAAGTTCTTGAAATCCATTCAGACAAACGTGTCAACGCTCACTCTCTCCCTCGGCATTTTGTTCTACGTCTTGCGATATTCTTCCACGAATTCATGATAGTCGTGCAGAGTATGTCGCCATAAGAACAAGTAGAGAACCTAAGACGGAAATCAACAGAGCACAACCAGACTGAAATGTTAATGATTTCAACACATGATTTCTGATGAACGTTGAATATTCACATACACATGATTTGATGAGGATTTTATTTCAATAAACATGAGAGTCAGATTATGAAGATCTGATCTCAAACACATGTTTGTTTATGATTTGATTTCAGTACACATGATATTCTGATGTTTAGATTTCAATACATATGATTGGGTGATGTTTGATTTCAATACACATGAGGTTGTGATGATTTGATTTGCAATACACATGAGTTGTGATGATTTGATTTCAATAACACAAGATTTTGTTGATGATTTGAGTTTCAATACACATGATATTGTGATGATATCTGATTTCAATACACATGAAATTGTGATTATTTTGAGTCTTAAATGACACATGAGTTTGTGATTATTTGATTTCAATACGACATGATTTGTGATTATTTTTGATTCAATACACCATGATTTTGGAATATCTTGGATTTCAATACATATTATGATGCAAATGATTCGATACCTATGATATGTGATTGAATTGGATTGGATTTATAGGATTTATATGAGCGCTTTATCCTACCTAAAGTACTCAAGCGCTTTAACAATGCATTTACTATGCACATGAATTGTGATGAATTGATTTCACATACATATGATTTGTGATGAAATTGAATTTCAAATACATATGATTATTGTGATGAATTGATTCAAATACACATGATTTGTGATGATTTTGAGTTCAATAACATATATGTATTGGCATTGGAGTTCGAGACCTATGATGATGTGATTGATTTCAGTACATAATGATTGGTGATGATTTGATTTGAACAGTACATACGAGTTTGTGATGGCATTGTCTCTTTAAGGCTGATTTAAAATAGGTATATGGTATGCACCATATTATGTCATTGATATACAATATATTATGATAGCTTGCTAAAAGCAATGTACGAGAGATACGATGAATATCCAAAGCTTTAACATGATTCGTGGTTCTATAACATTTATAAGATTATATTTAAGTTACTCCCATTTTCATATTCATTGTGGTAGTGGAGTCCTCGAGAGGTGGTCACACTTTACCAAACGCAACCAACATTCAAACACATATGATTCTCTGTTCATGGGAAGAAACCAAACTGGTTTCCGACATACAACAGCAATTTTTTTTATCTAGGTCATGCAGGCACTCTTCCAACCCTTGCA
This sequence comes from Ostrea lurida, assembly GCA_903981925.1. Lineage (NCBI taxonomy): Eukaryota > Metazoa > Mollusca > Bivalvia > Ostreida > Ostreidae > Ostrea > Ostrea lurida. Next base: position 4,291 of record CAJDSM010063785.1, on the reverse strand, counting down.
ATGCGATATTTGTGCCATGCTCTAATCAACAGACCAAGATAACTAACTACTTATTTCAACTTTGCTAAATTGCTTTTTTGTGTCAAATTTTTCCATGTTATTTAAATTAATAGAACAAGAAACAGTTGCTGAAAAGTCATGTTAAGATCCTAGAGAACAAATAATCCATGTTGGTACGGGACATGTGATGAATAAGTTAATGTGGACTAATCTGCGAGAACAAATTAATATTAAAACTTCATAGAACAACAAGACTTGCTATCTAATGGTGAATATATTACCGCATGGATACTACATTATTCTAAATTTTAACATGAAGTAGAAATCCGGAGAAGAGATTTAAAGAATGACGTTTAGGCCTACCTAATTGAATTTCGCCCGGATTTTCAAATGTTTGATGTATAGGACAGTTTCCTTTCAAATAATCCAAACTCTTCGAAAACCGTGTAAGAAAAAAAAAATAAATTAAAAAAACGACCCTAATGGAGTTGGTTTATTTGAAAATGGACTTCCGTACTCTATTTATAACATGTATAAATGTTAATCAAAAGAAAAACGTGCCAAGTGTACGCAGCATTGGGATAAAACTTCACTTGTGACTTTACTTCTGATAGACCACTAAGAAATGGAAGAAAGTTCAGTTGTATTCAAACTAACATATGATGGTACATGACGAACATAACAAGGATGTTTGTTTGTGAAACAACTGATGCCCCCGGATTCCAAAATGCCAGTGGAAAGGGGTTGCCCAAAAGAAGTGGAAATTTTTGTAAAAGTCTACTTCGACTTTCCATTCAAAGATATGGTCAATTGACTAAAGTTTTTGAAAAGTCTAAGTAAGGCTCAAACTTCAAGGTCAAAGTGGAAGAGCTAAAAACAATTGGCGCAGTAACAAAAGGGCTTGTCATAAGGAACACACATTTTTGCAATATGAAAGTAATTATCACTTACCATTAAAAAGTTATGACCAATGTTAGTTTTTTCCTGCGGATCAGACCAGAAAATATGTGCCCCTGAATCGAAGATTCCGGGGCATAAAAAAGTATATACAAATATACACATGTCAGAGTATAATGATTCATCATACTACATATATAGTATTAACGAAATGTTTTAAAAGTACAATATATATCAAAGGTATATTTTGAATGAAGAAAGAAAAAATATCGAAAAGCATGGGGACGGAATCAGACTCATTTTATTGGCGAGTGGTAAAAATTAGAAATTCATCATTAAAAATTAGGACTATCCTCCCTCAGGCATAGCTCTGTCCTTCGAAGTAATTTGGCCCCCATTTTTGGCACTACATTGATCACTTTTAAATAAGTTTCTTCATGTTTCCGGATTTCCAACTTTCGGTTTGAGCATCACTGAAGAGACATAATTTGTCCGAAATGCGCTCTGGGTGCATAAAAATTGGTACGTATATGATTTATATTATGACCCCTTGGTCGAGGCCCCTCTGCGGTGGACTGGTTAGTACCCCGAGGGTTCTCTACAGCCGCAGTGCTATGTACTATGTTACTAGCCTTGAAAAATAACGGATATGTTATTTAATTGCAGTGGTAAAATTAGAAATTCATATTACTAAAATTAAGGATTATCTTCCTCAAGTTAGCTCTGATTCCTTGAGTAAATTTGGCCCCAATCTTTTTGTGCACTACATTGATCACTGCATATAGAGGTTTTTACTTTCAATGGTTTCTGGATATTCCGAACCAATTATCGGATTGAGCTCAGCTGAAGAGACATAATTTGTCGAATGCGCAGATCTGGTGGCATAAAAATTGGTACCAGGAGTATATGATTTATACTAATCTTTACCTGCACACCTATTTTAGAGTATTAATAAACAGATATTCTTTTTTAAATATGGTGAATGACGTTTAGCCGTCGGACATAAATTGCATACGAGATTTTCATAACATTTGGTGATGAACAGTAATCTCGCATTTAAAATATTTATTTCTTAAAATTGCATTAGTCTGTTTATATTCACAAGCGATATAGATGAAAAATTCGTTCAGCAACATTTCCCTAAGTTACATAATTTAACAAACCTCTTCGTTTGTTAAAGGTATATTGGTTACCATCGTTCGCACGTCTCTACCTAAGAGCGATTACCTTGACATTCGAACTTTCTAAGTTTTGCATAGCAATATGCTTTATGGAGTGTTTCAATAACAGAAAGACCTGGTCTTTCAGGGTTGGTCAAGTCATCGTGGTGATGAAATAGACTTTTTTTAAAAATCTTTACACATTAAACTTTGCACATGATAGAAATATATCATTCAAGAGGAATTTTTAATTCACTGGAATATAAGAGTAAATAATTTGGTAATACTTATTGATAGTCCCAACAAGGATCAAGCAACAGGATTGGTTGTGATTCTGGCTAGCAGACTGGAAACCATAGCTGTCTTGATCTTAGAAATAATGAATTTTGAAATCTATCGTGGCTATATTGGACAAATTGTGTCAGCTCTTGATGCGCAATGCAAAATGTCATGACTGATCGGCTCATAAAGGGGTTTTTGCCATGTCGACATAGAGGAACACCAGAATGTCTTTCTCTCTGGCTAGTGTCGTCTACCCTTCACATTGCTGCCGAGAAAAGCTGCGCTTGAGTCAATGGACCTACCGCCTATTGATGATTCGTAACTCGTCTGATATATAGTTCATTAGATTTAGCCAAGTGCATAGGTTACGGGATAATAAACAAAACTAGCCGTATGTCCTTCAAACCTTACATAAGGTATATAATGATGTGTTTATCAATTAACAATCAATAATTTCACATTATGTCCATTTTGATATATCCCGAAGAACTCGATAATAAAGGACACCACAGAATCTGACCATATCTGCTTTCAATATCTTGGATATTTTGTTATTTTGTGGCGTAGGGATTGATTAATCAAATAGTTATAAAATCTGCATGATTTTACAGTTTCTATTTCATCCGATATACCTGATATTAATATACCCCTACACGTATATTTCAGCTTTAAAATTTATGTTAAAAGTAGCTGAAACTTGGAACTAGTTAAAAAATTGCAATTTATTAATTTGTTTGATGCATTTTTCCATGCAGAACACCGATTCTAAAAAAAACCAAAAAAAACAGCCGAGTCAAATTACTAAAAATTCAATATTTTGGCCTTTAATTGAAAAACTTGACCCACACCCCCACTAAATTTTAAGACAAGACTTTGAAAATTTTGTGNAGTGCAAAAAGGTCACCATTTATTTCCATTATATGTATTAATCTTTTATTTTATAATCTGTCCTGTAAGAAGACATGGTTATGTATCTATTCTGTGTAATGATTCATTCGTGTTGTTTATTTTTTGTTGACAACAATGGGCAAATCAAGTTTGAATGAATAAATCTTGAGTAAATTTTTAAAACACTGTAGTTTAACAACAACCATGGCAATCCAGTTTTCTA
>CAJDSM010063778.1:1982-17564 GCA_903981925.1 Ostrea lurida | reverse complement strand
ATGTACGCACACCCGTCTATAATAGTTCTCTTGTCAAGAGAGCCCAGGAATGGAGAAAGCCCCAGAGAAATAACATATTCTAATATTATAAGAATTAGCACGATGAAACCTCTGATATTTGCCGACGGCCAGCTAAGTACGCGGAAAGAAGAAATCGCGTAGTCAACTCCATTCTATAATAAGCTAAGCGATCGGACCCCGAGGAACATTGATTTGTTACTCGAAATGATCGAGCGGCACATCAATTTTATAGATGGTAATCAGAACTCGGGCCGAGCACAATGGCAGCGTGAGAGTACGCAACGCGTTCCGAAAATGAAATCATTCTTTAACAAAAAATGCTGGAATAGCAAGTTATATTATGATCAGAGCTTCTGCCAAACTGTTAAATCTCAATGATATCCAGTCCCTTCCCAAAAACCAGTTTAAATAATTAAACCATAAGCAAGAGAACTTTATGCTGTCGTATCTAAGATTTTATTTCTCACACAATTAGGTGACCATTTTCAAGCCAACATATATTAACGTTTGACAAAGAGGAATACACGCCATTGGAGTAAAATGTCACGTTAGAGGGGCTTTCCAACTAGAATAAAAGGCCGGGAGGGGTGGTGGGGGCGGGGGGAAAAAAACAGCTTTTACTAAGCCATGTAGTCTGAGCACAAATCAATAGAAGTACAACTGACAAAAGGTAGGAAAAGGGAATCTACCATTCAGCAGAATTATGACAGAACAATGATGAACAACATAAATTATCAAAGAATAAACTGACTTTTCAATTGATCATCGATTCAATGATACTACCATCGCGAACTAGATATACACGGACACCCAAGCACGCGTCTTCTCCATTGTCCATGCTTACGTTTATCTCCTTGGAATATTTGTACAATAGGTGCAACAATGACGATTGGGCCAGAAGACCCCACCCGGGCAAAACTAATCGGATAGCTATACAAGCGACACTAGTTAGTGACAACAAGATAGTGCCGGCGGCCAACGTGGGCCCGAACGCTTCATGCTTCTCCATCGATCCAGCTTTCGCATATGAACAGTTAGCAATATAATCTATTCATAACCTGCACCTGATGGTGATGGTGATGTCTGGTCAATGCTCGAACTTTATTCGCATACGAAAGAGCCCTCTGTTATTAGTTGGTTTACGACTCAGTTATTAGCACGAAGGTGGCGACACCTGCGTTTATCGTTCAGCGACTCCCCAGGCAGAACGGAAATCGGAGGCGCACAGACCCAGTTTGCCAGTATCGATTTTTCTATTCATCATATTTTGCACAAAAAAAAATATTTTACCTGAATTACTCTAAAACTCCTCACACAACCGATTAGCGTTATCCAAGAGGGAATGAACTGAAAAAATAGCCACACTGTAACTGGCACCACTGATCATCAAGAAATTTGTCCCTGGTTAGAAAATTTATTCCCCAAACGACCCTCGACCGGGAAAGGAAAATATCCCATTTCGGTGATTTGTTTACTTGTTATTCGATGAATCTGGCTTGAAAGCCAAACCAGGAAATACCACTATAGTTCATTGGGAAGTTCTTCCGAAAACAGATGCTTTTCTATAAAGTGCGAGACAAACCCTTGCTTAAGCAGTATGTAACTTATATATCCCCCGCAGCTTAGCCAAGTTGTTTTTTGGATGCTCCCAATTTTCACTTCGTCGAGCACAATCGAAAAATCCAGTGTAATAACAGTACCTATCCATATCTGTATGGTGGCAAATGCTTTCATGGAGCAATTCCTGGGTCAGCCCACTGAATGCCATCATTTTTATCTGAGGCTTCGGAGACTTCCTACATATATGTGCGTTCATTGTCCAGTAGAAACGAAATAAACTAAGCTACAACCATGATCTGGAGCAGTGTAGGCTTACTGAGAGACCATTCGCTAAAAACTATCCATTTACTATGTAAGTGTGTGTAAGCGAAGGAGGACACCGGACATAAGAGCCTGCGGCCATTAATCGGAGGAGCAGTAGGTCCCTCACAACGCAGATCACTTATGGTGTTGTGTTTTTTCATTTTTGTGAAACTCATAAGAGATAACTTATGTGCGTAACATTTTGGAAAAGGAGTATAGCATAAGTATGTGTATCATATAATCAGCATTAACCTCAGCACGCTTGACTCGTCTTTGAGTGCACGTTACACTACCAATAACGCACTACACAATGAACGTAAGATCGAAATAACCGCGTTTGTCGAAAGGGTGATTACGTGATTGTGCTCAACCGCTCATTCAAGCATCCAAATGAGCGCATAATAATAGTTATATAGAGTTGAATTAGGGAAAGGGAACCAACATTGAGGGGAGGCTATAATCTAGTTTGTATCCAACGAATACCGGTTCCTTTCTCACTCAAGTTATTTCGGGTCGGGGGTCAGATGAATTCGAAGGGATTCGGTTACCACATGACATATACTGCGTTTTACCCAGGCGAGGAAGCAGCACACCTGAGTGAGATCGGTTATCTCAAATATAACAATATGATCGAATGTCGGCCAAGGGAATCAGACTAACACCGGTTGCAGGGACCGTGTTTACCAAGTTGATGCAGCGTACTATCTCCTCACCTATTTAGGAATGAGGGCCGAAGAAAGGAGTGGACCTGAAACCACCCCTCGTCGAAGTATTCTAGAGGAGAGGATCTTCCGAAGCGAGGATATATCATTCTATTCATACCGAGATCGACCCGGGAAAACTGTACTGGACAAGTTTAACAGCTTCCACACCCGAACGCTTTATGTTCTTTGTGTTTCCCCACGACAGGAAACTAGTATATGAGGACTTCAGTTACATAGATCAGATCACGGCCTCTGATATTAAAGGCTTCGACTTGCTAATAGCATTTTATCTTCGCTTAATTTGATTTTGAAGTGATGTACCAATACTAGGGTAACAGGAAAGTACCGAGTCGCCAAGATATAATCTCAGCAGATGCGATAAGGACTGCTACATTGGTTATAGCATTTTCTGCAGCGCTCATTTTTCGCAATATTCAGTTGCTATTCTCCGTTAGAACGAAATGACCCAGGGGCAAGGTAAAGGGACACATAGTACCTGTGTCTCAGTTTCTCCTCGAGATAATTATGCTCTCACACTTTTAGACCGCGTTTTGGCGTGGTTGCAATTAAGACGATGTGCCATAACACAAGCAGTGCGCCATCCGATGCTGACTCTCTGTTTTAATGGAACTGATCTCGAAACCTTTCGTGACCGACAACAGTATACTACAGTGGGAGCAAAAAGCCTCTATGATTATACAACAAGGACTAGTGTGGATAAAACAAATGGAGAAGATATCATCCATACACGTCTTGATCGGTGTATCCACAATGTTTGATATAAGGTCGATAGACCGATTACAACGGGCACGTAATACATTTACAGCATGACACTCTCTTCTGGGGAATCATCTAGTCCGAAACACTAAAGGGAACGTAGCGCGCGGAGAAAGCTAGGATAATCAGGAGACATTTCTTTTTATTATCAAGGAGCCGACGGAATGTGGTAAGTAGTCTTGGACTATGTTTCTGGTATCCTCGCTCCGACCCCGCAATTGTTCTTTAGGTCTTTTTTGTTCCATCGTATATCATTGGTTAACTATCATTCTACAAATGATGTAATAGGGCTATGGATTTAGCAATCTCTCCCTGGAAACTTCGCCCATACGTTGCAGAAGAAGAGCGTCTTAAGCCGAACATATCGCTTTCCCTGATATAGGACTTATGAAGACGTGTGTGTTGGCTGATCAGTCCCAGAGGTTCAACAGTCAAACGTTCGTAATAATAACCGGTAGGGCGACATTTTTAAGTGGTGTAGAATCTCTGCAAGGCATCAGTGATAGGTGAACTTAAAATTAACCCAATAAACCTACCATTGAGTCAATTGCGTCTCTGACCGTGTTCATAGCCATTTTAACACGCCCGCTGTCATATCTCATTTGCGCATGTAGCAGGCACTACGGCAGTCCTTTGCGAGTCGTACGATTTTCCCCGAATTTGGTCGTGGTCGGGACACTCTTTATCTCCCATAGATGCGAAGACCCTTTTTCGGTGAATCTTACTACACTGACGCGATATGTTTGGGGATTCCGTATGGACCCCGATAGCATAAAGTATAATACTGGCACCTAGATCACCAGCCGGGTCGTAGCATAGGAAGAGGATGTCCTCGCAAAGGAGGCCGTGGTGTATTGAGTTTCGCCCTATCAATGACTCTCTATCTTACATGTGTTTGTAAGTTCGAGGATGCCCTGATAGTGATGACTGATAGTAACGCAGGAATCGATCTCAAATGCTCTTACACACCGAACTATCTTGTTTTTCACATTTGCATCAACATAGGGTATAAAGTGTCAGATGATAAATATATTTTACCTGTTATTATTCGAGATGATGTGCAATCTTAATAACCGATCCGGTGGGGGGGCAAGGTGAAGGGGGACGGCCATAGGGACCTGATCATTTCCCGCCGTATCCAATCTTGGGCGTGAGGGAGGTCCTCCTGGTGGGTCATGGGTCGGGACGACTTTTCAGGCTTTTCGTTCTCCTACAATTTGGGTCAGGAACAACTAACGGGACAGGAAGAGGACCTCGCAGACTATCCGTTCTGAGCATAAAAGAGGCCGAGAGGAGGTGGGGAAGGGACGTCTGTGGCTCACCAACTGTTGTCATTTTTCACATTTGACATCAAGGGTAGGGTATAAAATCCCCAAATATCTCCCTAGGTCCTGTTGAGTCGTGCGAATGCAAGGCGATACATGGGGGGGTCAGCGATAAGACGACGTAAGGTGTCGGCACGACCCTATTAACAGGACCAAGGATTCAAACTTTCCCCCCGCCCTTTCCCAAATCGGTTTGGCTGGCATGGTATCAGCATCCTAGATAGAGAGAGCATCCAATGCGCTTCAAAACTATGTATACAGATATGCGCCCAAACCTGTAGTCTTGGTGACAATCCATTAGTGTGCGTGGGCTCCTGATACCCTTCATGGGACGAAATACTGTCGCCTCCAGATTCTGCCAGGCCTGTTCCGTACTTAGATACAGACTCCACAAATCCCTAGAATTGAACTCTAGTATAGGGTCAGAGGAACACCAATAGCATGAAAACCCGGCGGATATGATTAACTCAGGTAATAATAGAAGAGCTTAGCTCGTGGACTTCAAATCGTATCAGCAGACGGTTATTACCTTCATTCAATTCATTAACTGTGACATGATTATTGAACTAAGAAATAAGAAACAAGGACCCTTCCGGAGTGATGCATGTATACTTGCAGTAAAGAGCCAACGATATATTATGACTCTCCCCTGATATGTTGTAGAGTACTATTAAATCTCGATCTTCACATATTAGCGCCTGCGCTCGAATTCATCGTTATAGGGTTATTGTTATAAGGTCTCTACTTATTGGACGACCATCGTTCCCCCTGAATACAGTAATAAATCTGTTATTAATATAGAACGATGATTCGTCTACAGCTTCGCCGGAAGTGCATAAATTTCTAAATATAGGCGATCTCGAAAATTACATACCCGAGAGTTGCAGTGAAAGGTCGAGAGAGAGGCAATAGGCACTACTTCTCCACATATGGATTGTGTACGCCCCGGCTAATCACTCTCTCACAAAATGTTTGGGCTACATAGTAGAGCTAACCACAGAGGAGGTAAGCATCCACTAACGCTGAGTGCAGCACAGTCGCTGAGTCGGGAACACGGCAGGAGTGAGGTTCGAAAAAGTCGGAGACCGGCTGTAGTCATGGTTGGTACGAGAAGAATCGGTTCTGCTCCTATTCAATCGCCACGAGAAACTTTATGGGTGTATGCTTGCTAACCTATGACAATACTTCTATTAGGTGTTCAGAAAGGTATACACATATAACAATACTACATCGTTACTCCTCCGGGTATCAACCGCGAGCTGACCATGACTGCGCGACGCAGGATAGTTGAACTCGAATACGCACACTGTGCAAAAAATACATAGTGAATATACAATGATAACTCACTCTCTTACAGAGGGTATCTGGGATTCCAACTAAGAAGCGGTTCCCTGCAGGATAAAGGGTACTTGGGAGTGGAGTTGAGATCCTATTAGAACGCTATTCAAAGCAGTACTATCAGTTCACCAGAAACTTTGATCAGTATTTAAAACGCACAGTGAACCAGAGATGTGAAACAACTACAATGGTGGAATAGGGGATATGGAGGGGTGGACCCCAAAATGACAATCGACCCATTGTTAACTCTTATGAACAGATTGGTCCGTTACGCGATCAATGGCTTAAGATGCACGTTCAGGCATGCGCATTTGTACATGGTCTCCCTCTATATAAGACAGTATATCTGTTATTTCCCCAACGTCCTATCGGTAGCAGACTATTAAGCCGGAGGCAATTGTACCCCCCGTGGTGCCTTATCTAAATCGCAAGGTTATGGGCTAAGACGACTCCAACTGGAGTAGGGTCAGTTACAAGCCAAGGACAATCTGTGGATTCGGCATATTGCCGGTCGGTACTACTCATGTGCGATAGTTGGGTTTCATTTTTGATCTCGTGAAGTGGAAAGACAACAAAAATAACATCACGCCGGGTGAACAGGTAAATATGAAGGATCGATCGCACCAGATTATGCACAAATGGAAGTGACACGGGAGAGCCTCCATTTCGTTCCACCCCAATGTTCATCGCATCTATTACGAAAAAAGAGCGGCTTTCCACCAAGCAGGGAAATCACTAGAGAGTGGTCATCAGCGTCTTAGTCCACCGAGCGGAACTTTGGTCCCCCTCCTTTTGAGCTTGGTGACTCTCCACTCCTTCTCTGAGAAAATACCCCACATTCACTAAATTGACGAATGAGGATAAGGTGCACGCGATATAATCTTCTCTGACACACCTCTGGATGTATCCCTTACTGACTGATGTACAAAAACATTGTATTTTTTCCCAGTACCTAAGCTATTTTACAGCACCGTTTTTGTGCAAAGAAGTTCAACCCCGCACACGACTGTGGCAAATAAGTAAGTAAATCAGTCGCCACAGCATAAGGTTCGATCTCCTATTACGAAGGGTTCTCCCGCCCCTTCCCCTATTTGGGCTGTCAAGGAGGGTGTCTACTACCACACCTCGGTGGTGGTTTCATCATTTGTTGAGTAGTTACTTAGACGCCGACTAGTGTCGGGACACCTTTCTGGTCTCACTGTGTCGTGAATCCTCCCCTACCCATTTGATACAGTAATAGTCATGAACAAGTAAACTCGTTGCGTAACGATTTGAGCATAGATTGAACAAGCAGGGAAACCAAAATATAGAGAGTAACAATATTACCTATGTATACAGCGTCTAAGCTCGATATCCTCTGACCTTTTGTGACACAATACTCACTGCCCTCCCAACCCCCGCCCGACCAAAATCATGTACTGTTAAGACGATCAGGAATGTACTGTTCAATCATAAATTTCATAGCCCTATTACTTCTGGGTGCGGACCTTGGTGACAACTAAAAACAGAGTAGTGATTCACGTAAGACGCTATTGGAAATATCTTTGCGCAGACCAAATGAAACTAAACCTCTCCACTGCAGATCAAATACTGGGCATGAAACTTTTGTAACTGCACATATCACAAAACTTTTATGCAGACTCTTTACCTAACTTTCTGAGTATATAATCCCATATTAGACAAAGATCTCATCATAGCGATCTATATTTACCTCATGCTCGAACAGGCAGGTTTCATTTTAGTAATGTGCATTAAGATCAGTGCTCGTAGATCGTTCGGAGCTTAATGAACCACCTCAGCAGACATCATCACAATTTAAGGACAGCCTGATATCCGTGCTTACGCCAATTTGCATTTGGATTGAAATTTATCTGGTCGCTCTTATGACGACCATTGCTGCAGGTTTGTCGAGCATACTCACTTACATAGTTACGAATAGCAATTAGACTGTACTATTATTTGCTGAACCACTAAGATTCAGCAAGATTCTCATCAATTATCCTTTTTTGTAATAACAAGAAGTGTAGTGTGTTCACCTCCCTAACATATGCTTCAAGAACTATAATTGTAGTGTACACTCAAATGACTGTAGTATGGTCATGACTTAGCCGAAAATCATCTTTCAATACTTGTACTACAAGTAAGGGAGTACATGTCTGACTCTGTACATCTGATACTCGAGTTAGAGTAAAATGTATTAATTACTAGTCCTGTCTTCCTTGCAGGAAGTGGACTGAGTCACTCTCGGCTACGATAAAATTATAGCATATTCTCTCGTATTGATTGAAGTGATGATCGAGATCAGTTGATGTAATGGAAGCTATGTTATTTGTGTTGCAAACTTTTTTTTTAGGCCGTTGTATATGTATTTTCTACTACGCTAAACACAAGCGCTTACTTTTTTGACGAAATATCGAGGTAATATATATTGCATGGGCATCTTGATCTGACGATGGCAACAAAATTTAGTACAAGTTTTCTTTTTACAATACAAATGCATTATCATCTCGAATGGCTACCGTATAAAATGTATCGGATGGTGGTTAGTTATTCATAGAATTTGAAAGAACTTTATTTAGTATATTGGAAAATAATGTGCCAAAACTTCATTCTTCAATTGCCACCTCTCCGTCATTGTATCGCTATATGTAAGAAATCTAGTATGTCCATGCTGTCTGATGCGCAATAGTTTCAAGTCACAGTAGTGTACTCGTTTCGCTTATTTCAGTGTGTTGCAAGATCTTGTGCTCGCTACATTGAGTCACTGACGAAATTTATTGCGTACTAATATTTGCAATAGATCTACCAGCTGTGCTTAACTTTTGTTGCTATAGTACGGTGTCGTGAACGTATATCATGTAACTGTCTATGCTATCTTGGGTTGCATCTTTGTGACTGAAGTATGACAAGTTTTTCTATCTCGGTGGTGATTACAATTTTATTGTATAATTGAGTATTTGTCAGCAAAAAATGATGTCAACTGTACTCTCTAATCATTGATTTACTATAGACCAATATCAAGATATTGAAATTTTTAATCTAAGATATGTTAGTGTCATGATATATGTATTAAACTCTTTGTTCAAGAGATATTGTATTTTTCTATGTCGATAAACCAGTTTAGATCTGTTAATATCCCTATTTTGTTTTTAGCGTCGAAATAGTCATTGTTACCCTTAGAACTATTCATAATTACTGTCGTTTTGTAATACTCTCCACATATATGAATGTAGTTAGTTATTGCTGCCTTTTTTTCAAAGGTGTTAATTAAGAAATAATTATCCTTAAAAATTGTTAGGTTTGACAATGGATATGAAAGAATAGCTTTTTTAAATGTTCGAAGATAATGTTTGTGGGCGGATTGATCTTCACTTACTACTAACAAAATTTGTATGGCACGCTCGATATTAGAGTATTTTCCAGATATATACCACAGTGAGTAAAGATGTGGGTCCTGCCATAATTTATGTATTGACATAAAGTGAGATATCTAGCTAATTTCCATCAAACCCCCCGAGTGGTGTAATTCTACAACCCTAATAGTTACCCTAGTTTGAACCTTATGTTCAAGTTCAGCAGGATCCTATGGTAGCTTAAGATTTTAATAAGTTTTTCACTTATGTACCTTTATAATCTATCCCATGATATTTTCCCGATATTTTAGTGTAGGAAGACTTTTTATTAGAAATATATTTTTCTATGTGGTATACTTGACATGTTTCTCTCAACTAAGTGTTTAGGTACACTTACATCCGAACAATAATTAGTCTCACAAACTAGATATTAATTGTAAGTAAATTTGTAACAATTGGGTGTTTAACCTATTATGAAATATAAGGGACATTCAAAGTAATATTGTATAGTATGCTTCTCTCTTGTCTCAATCTAATTTTATACGATATGAGAATCTATGAATTGTACTCAAACCATAGATAATATGTACATTTTTCATAAGTTCACCATTACTTAGAAAATTTATATTCGCTATTACTGGGCCTTTTATTGCGCTATTGAGCAAGACTGTACACTATACTTGTGAGTAACTCAGCCCTCCTAGCTCGTAATAATGTTATTGCACAAGATTTCCTATTATCATACTTTCTCGAAATTTCGAGTTAATTTAGTTTACCTCAAGGTCACTTTGGTTGACTATTAACATGGAATATCAAATTCTTAAGTGAATGGATCGATACTATTGTCTCTATGAAGTGCTTACACATTCTTATTGATATCAGATTATGAGTGTATAACCTAGTCATATCTTTCCCTATTATGATTTACAGCGTGACCACTCTTAGCACCATGTCTTGAGAATTGTGAGAGAGGAGTACACAGGAAATGCCAATGTCTATCGTGCTTGTATGACTTTCTGTGCATCTCCTAAATCGCTCCTCTTAGTCACACTAGTACGTAATGATGTCCATGACAAAAGTTTACTATTCATAAGGCGGAGCATTGGTCGGAGAGGTGCGTATTAGCCTTTTTTTATATAACTATTATCACATACAAAATGAGAAGTTGTTCCAAAAATACTGTAATCATCAATAGAACAATTCCATATCTGTTGTACGATAAAGCGTTGTGTTTTCCAGCCGGGCTAGAGAACCTCCATACAAAATGCTGTTCAACTCTCTTGCATTGAAACGACATTGCAAACTAGCATAAAGAAAACAAATAACATTCTTTATATTCTACATCACTTGAACGCCCGCACAATACATGTGTTATACATTCTATAGGAAGCGCCGTTAACATCGCATTTTCATTCCGAGCAAATCTCAATTTAGAATTATCACCATAGATATCATGCAGACAGGATGTCACTTGTGATCAAGACATAAACTACACTTTGTGCCTTGAGTTTACGTAATGCGACAACTGTTCGATCAACTTTTAGCAGCACTGTGATCGAGTTACTTCAACGTAAATTGAACTACGAGTAGATATATGGCGTATTTTAAAAAATCAGATTACTCCGACCGACATTGACTTTATTAAGAGCACACTCCCATACAGAGCACTTTTTTGTCGACCGCCTTTCCATATTTTTATAAGCGAATATAAAATCTCGAAACTAAAACGCACTCTTACTCTCCATCATCGAGGTACGACACTTTGTCAGAATTTAACACTGAACTTATAGTTAATATAATGCTTTATGTTCAATTAATAAGATAAATAAGTGTGAATGCAAAAGTCTTCATTCAAGTACACATCCAAACTTGTTTAAGAATTGACAGATATTTTAATAACTACAGAACTTGATGTCACAATATCTAGATATAACCTACCAGGAACTGTGCAGTTGGGGAGGAAATATTTGTCTGCATCAGTAGTACTACGCAAAGGCTCATTGGTCAGTTAGAGAATTAGCTCAGAGCAGCAACGGCTCATAGATTGTGTAATCTGCTCGGTGAATATATTACTTGCGTTCTTCTATTCCCCTGAACTACATGCGTAGTTAACTTTATGTTGTCGACCTGAATGTGTTGTCGAACAGTGCGTTTAGCAGAAAAAAAATTATGTACTCACAGAGTAATATGACCTAACCTGAGGTTTCTCTTTACATACCTATTTCCTCTGTGTTATTGTGGTTGACGTTTTATGTCGTTCCGTGATAATTTGTTGTTCTTGGATACGTTGATAAACTCTTTCCTTTAAATGTGATAGTCGAGATATGATGTATCATAGAAAGTGCTGAGGTCTGTCAAAGTTCCATCGTGATTAGCTCCTCTGCGTATTTTTGTGTACACCAACCCAAGATTGATTTTCACTGATTAAACAGAGTGGTGCCTCCGGAAATACGAAAAATCATAGCGTAGGACCGTGTGATTGCGAGTGAGTTTCTAGGTTCATATAGATCACACACAGGGCCTCCTTTTCGTCTAGAAGAATTTGCCTTAACAAAATCGTAACAAGTTTGATGTGATGGGTAAATAAGCCTATATTTTCGACATACGGTTATGAATCCTCCCGCTTACAGTTTTTGTGATTTTTTCGTCATGTTTTTGTGTTCATCGCGTAATGTTTTTTTAGTTGGTATTGTGAGAGATAGCAGTTTTTTTTTTCCAGGATACTGTCCGATTTATAGCGGTCAAGTGTTGGATTGTGCCCTGATTTAAATACAAAAAAATGACTGAAGTTGTTTGGGGTGTAGAGGTTGGTTGCGTAGTAGTATATCTCCGGCTCAGGTGGTTGGGTGTGATAAACCAGAATTAGATATATGGCATGTGAAATTGGTGTCTATGGGATGTGCTTTTCGTAATACCCCTTTAATTCTCCGCAATTGCTCTATCGACTAGTAGTTGTTCTCCGATTGGCTACTCTCTTTCTTTGTACAATTCTTCTTTGTCAATTCGTTTACTGCCGGTTTTTAACGAGAGATTTTTGGTAAAACCGGTTAAAAAAAAATGGGAAAAACTCTAGTATATTCAATGTGTGTGTGTCTCTTCATTAGCTAAATATGTTGATAAAATAATGAATAGATAAAACCTCAACTAATGACTTAATTTGTTTAAGAAATTTGTTAGTTCTCGTTGTGATAAAGATTTTAAAATTTTCTATGTTTTGATGTAATTTGACTTAGAGAACTATTATTTCTGGAACGTCAGTGTTGAGTGGTTTTGTTATAAAACGTTACTTAAAAAATCATTAAATAGAGCCTAGAGAAATCTCACTCACACCAAAGTGGGAAGTTATTGTGGATTTTAATTGTGCTACGTTTCAAATAATGATCTGTACGAAGAGGAAGGGGATCACACACTCCAACATAATTTTATGTCTTTTTTTGGTCCATTTCTATTCATTATCGTTTATAACTAGATGTAAGATTCTTGTAAAACGGGTACGTTGACAGAGATGAAGGTGAGAGAACATATAGTGCACACGAATCAATCTCGTGTTGCAAAGTTTTGGAAGTGCTCCCGCGGTCCCCTTTTTTCAATAGTTTACTTTCCTCCCGGATGCCGACCTTTTTGTTGCCCTAATATCTGCTGAAAATAAATTAAAGTCCATTGTGATTCAAAATACGTGTCTGCATGTGACGCGTTCGCTAGACAGTTGTGTTCTAACTTAGAATCAGGCTGTTTGATTTTTTGACCTTCAAAATGACTGATGAAGCCATACATTTAATCTCTCCAACACGCTCTTCTGACATATATCCACTGTGTATGATATATAGTTATATTCGAACTCAAATGGAAGATACGAGCTAATGATCCACATCTATTAGCGGATTTGTTTTTAATTTCGCTAGTTGCGAAGAGTTTTTTGTTCTCTGGGAGTGAATGGGTTGTCCATTGTAAGATAGATGGTGAGGACCGTTGCGAGTCGAAAGAGACATACGTGAGATAGGTAATTGCCTTCTACTATAATTTTGGAGCTAGCGAATAAGACCCGTCCCCGTCGGTAGTGGGTGTGGGGGCGGGTGTGGGGGGCAGACTACACATTACCAAATTATACCGTACTCGTATCGCAGGGATGTCCGCTGGAATAGTAAAGGCCGTTTTTTCCACGATAGAGGAATATATTTAGTAGACAGTTTATTAGAAATCAGCATGAAATAATTGATAAGGATTTAATAACCGTGCCTAATAAAATGTACTTACTGCAGAAATTACATAATATAGATGACATAAGGCATGTCTAATTTGAAAATCCAGCTTTGTGTCGAGTTCGCTTAGTTTGTTCATACTGTGAAAAGGGCCATCCTATATGAGACAGAGATATAATTATATGAAAAGGTATACAACTATATGAAAAGAGTGGGGTCTGCAAATGTTCAGCGGCACATCCCTACGCATTAAAATTACGCAGGTCCCCCCCGGAGTCCCGTCGAAATTTTATTTTCATTTAGCACCTGTTAATGTTTCAGTAATCATTGGTAGATTTAAGAGTCACCGGGTTAGCACGGCTAATCTAGGAAAGTGTGGTAAGTATGAAAGATTATCTAGTATTGAAACGCTGAGTGTACCTAAAAAAATCGGTCTGTAGCTAAACGGCTTATGTAAAATCGTATTGTTTAACGAATTGCCACCACAGTTAAAACGCGGGTTCTAATTTCCCTGTTCAGCAAGGGAATCCATTTCAGCCACGCCCCCAGTATCTATTAGAACGATACGTGTAGTGTTATATTGTTGAAGTAGGTTTATACTATTCGCCGCGCTCCGCCCGCCTTGGTCGCGGTATTCGTCCGAATGCCAATGTACGTTTTCAACACCCCCCCTCCACCCATTAGCTCTCCCCCACCCCCCGCTGAACCCCACCCCCGGGACAGTATAGTGAGGGAACAATTATATTTTTGACCCAATATTTTATAATATTGTTTTAATATCAGTGACTTTTTAGCACTCCCTTCAAGTGATGAGAAATACAGCATATGTTCTCTATGCTCGCCCTAAGTAAACATCCTCAGGCCGTGAACTTTCTCCTTCTAATCTTAAGTAGGGTCACTCTACACGGATAATCTCGTGATCTGTCATATTATAATGATCTCCGCCCCATTGTTGAAAAAAAAATATGCATAGAATTCAATGATTATTTCATTGCTATGATTCGTAGAAAAGACTACAGAAGCAGAAATTCTTTATGGCAAAAATAATAATGAAAAGAAAAAACGTACAAAGGGTTGATTTTTGCCATGGCACCGTGAAAGCGCCTTGCCCTATATTTGAGAAGTTTTTTTTTTGCATTCATTTCATTTTTTACGATTTATCTGTTGTGCTATTCATTCATTTATTGGATATATTGTAATTTATTGTGTTCTTATGTTTTAGTAATTTTTTTTACGTTTATGTCTATTATAATTGTTTACGATTGTCCACTCTCAAACGTGTTAATACTTTCACATATGACATTTCATATTTCCATAATTGTATTGTAAATTTTAATCTCTTCCGAGTTTTACCATTCATTTGCACTTGTTTATGTTCTAGGGTGTTGCAAGAGAAGAAATCAGTCGTATCAATAAATTAGTGAAAAAAACCATTTGATTAGTATCTGATGGACGGTATCTTTTTGGTGCTTCATTTACAGAGAGGTTCATCGGTTTTTCAAAATCTTAAGGGCCGTACTTTCATAGTCTATACCGTTTCATTAAATTGGGCTGATCTTCCGTTTTGAAACATGGATTGAAAATATCAAGTATCAGGTTCATTTAGCTCCAATGACCCCACCCCCTATACAAATGATTTAAGCAAACAAACAACATATAAATAAACAAAATAAAAACCAAAATACATGTAGATAAGAATAAAGAATATGAAAAAGAGAAAAAAAAAATTAAAAATTAATTTAAAAAAGCACGTTGACTACACATCGCGGGTTCGATTCCAGCGGGGTTTTAAAATTATTTTTTGCAACACACAGCATATAAAAAATTATCCTTGTGGATACGTCGACCGACAACTTACCTGCTATTCTGCGCACGCGCGTCCTCCGTTTTGACCACTTATGTTTGTAGTATACAATAACCATGGTAATTAATACTGTGATGAAAAGTCCGAGAGCCACCCTGAAATATACAATCAAAGTATTGATAAAAAGCCATTCTGTAG
>CAJDSM010063776.1:0-11076 GCA_903981925.1 Ostrea lurida | reverse complement strand
CAAGACAGCTGTTTAACCCACTCACCCACCCTGTGCGTATTTGTATTCTATGAAAGCTTATTTTGGTCAAATTGCGAGAGCAAAAAAAAAGGTAAGTAAGTCGTGGCCACGAATTAACAAACCCCTGACCACGAGTTCACGTAAAGTCTGGCCACGAATTAATAACCGTGCCGCCACCGGAATTAGTAACTGTCGTGGCCAGCCGACTTAACTAACTGTGCCACGAGTTAGTAAGTCGTGCCCTACGGAATTAATAACTCGTGGGCCACGAGATCCTATAAAAAAAAAAAAAACCAAAACAAAAACCCACCATCATAAAAGAAGTACCCGACCTCTTTTTCGTACATAAAATTACCTATAACAGAGCAATGATAAACGCATGTCTTTGTTTTTGTAGAGTTTTAAATTGGGGGGTGGGGGCATGGTGGAGGTGGTGGTCGATATACGAGATTCTTACCTACTGACATCCCATCGTTCCTCTTCATCTCTCTCTCTCTCTACTTCCGCTCTCTCTCGCCTCTTCTCATTCTCCTCTCTCGTCTCTCTCCTTCATTTTGATCCCTTTCTAAGGGGGAGGCGGCCGGGGTCAACAACCCCCTCGACTCCCAGTCCACTTACACGTACATGGATGAGTCACCGGAAATGCCAGGGGTGGTGCGGGGGGCATTGAAGACCCCCGTGTAATAGAGTTGAAGAGCAAAAAAGCTCTCCCCGAAACTTTAATGAATACAAGACTTAATAAACCAATTGAATAAAAAAAACTTTTTAAGATCTGCCTAGGGCCAACCTGCAAACAGAGGCCCCCATTAACAAAGAAGAACATAATAAAACAAAACGATATGACATTATATCTATATTGACCTTATTGAATTGCAGCCTCAGTGGTGCATCTCCAGATTCACCTTTGTAATCTTCCTACTCATTTCAAAGACTAGCTTTTAAAAATCTATCAAAAATTAAAGACCTAACTATCTGGTCTCTCTGTGACAATACTTTTCGTCTACCTAGTTTTTTTTTAAAGGACGTTTGTCAAGTTTTTCCACCCCTTTTGCATCATGTATATTTAGCAATTAGTCGCAAACCTCCTTTTCAAAAACGCTTAATCAGCTTTACAACATATTTGGAAGTGATCCTCAGATAAGCGTCCGAAGTTGCACTGGGGTCAAGTATCCTTTTAAACTTACTTATAAGGGCATATACATGAATTGCATTTCTTTGTTGGCCCCTCTTTGAATATTTGTATAATGAGTCTATCGCGTCTCCATACAAGGAAATAAACAGGGTATTAGAATTATGTTCTATACTCATGATACATGTACATAGTCATGTTAACAAATAAGAGCCCAACAATCCAGCGTGTCGCCACGACTTTCAATCGTGGCCACGGTTTAAATAATCGTGACCAACGGTTTGTAATGTCCGTGGCCACGGTTTATCATTGGGTGGCCCCACGGATTGTTAAATATGGCCATGTGTTATTAAAATTTCGTGACCACTATTTTGATTATTCGTGGCCACGGTGTATACAATTGGTTCTGGCCACGGATTGTTAACAGATTATGTGGCCCTGGTTTGTTGATTATCGATTCGTGCCACGGATTACTTTTTTTTTTTTTTTGTTCTCTGCGTGTAAGTTTGACACCAGAATAAGCTTGGCATAGTATTCATTGTGGAAATTTAGCTTTACTTTACTAATTCCGATATTTTGAGACGTGTGATACAACTCTACAAATTGTATTAGTCGATGTCTGAAGTAAGTGGCGCTGCAATGTGTTTATTACTCTGCCAGATTGGCTCCAATTAAATCTGTTGACAAAAGTACACTATTTACGAGATCTGCACGACGACATTATCCGCTACTGCCATACTTTATCTATCTATAGCTAGGCAGGTTTTCGTTTTTTTTTTCATAATTACGTACTGGCACAATATATATCATTTCAATTCAAGAATTCGCCGTCACGTGCGGATATGCAGGGGAATTATTTATATATAGCTGTATATAGAAGTACACAGAGACTATATTCGACTTTATTGAACATTCACGAGGGGTAATTACTAGTTTGTTTGGGGTTTTTCTTTGCTTCTACTTTTTTTTCATTTTTACACAACAGTAATTATTGCTTGCTATGAAATAGTGAATTTAAATTCAATTACTTAAAATTTATTTTATCTTTGCAACCTTTCGTTTGTTTTCTTCACTGTGTCTAGTGGAGAACATATACTTATTCATTTTTTCTCCCCCCTTCTCATCTAAACTAAACACATTTACAACAGTCGGCTGTTTATTCGCAGGAATCAAACATAAATTGTAAAATCTATTATACTGCATGTATATTTTGTTGTTTTATACTTTACGTTTTTTTTTTGTTACAATCTACAATGTCCAGACGGGAACATAAAGTTTGACCCGCACATGTGGAGTGTACACAGTTGTGGAGACGAACGCTGAATATTACTGTAACACCCTGTTACCGCAACCTGTGTCAGGTATGCACGGACCGTCAGCACCAAAACCAAAGCCACCAGATCCCACGTCATCGTCCCCTAGCCAGGAGAGAGAGACCACATCTCTAAGACAGCCGAATCCTGTCACATCCATCCAAAATTCTCTTACGACATCGGATTCGGAATGCAAGTCCTAATGCTGCATCAGATTGTATAAAGAAAACCACATGAAGGTCATACATTCGAAGACATTAGGACACATGAAAGAACACAGAGAAGACCTGCAGAGAACAAGATTCAAAATCGCGAAAAAAAATATCCTCCCAAAGCTGCGTGAGCCGCTTAAAAAATTATGCTAACCAGAGAAAAAGTCCACAGGAGAAAAGGATAACGACAAAGGAGACAACTGCGAGAAGACGCCAACAGTGATTTACATGGACTTAAGTAGACCACCATTCTCAAGGGGAAAACTCGGAGAGTCTTTGATTCAGAGCGACAAATACCTGCAAAGATGAGGGAATTCCGAAAATCAAGACGGACCATATATATCTCGTTTTATATCCAAATATACGATTCATCGACGGTTTGGAAGACGAAGAAATAAGGACCGTACGTAGAAGCTAGTTTGCTGCAAATGAAATTCTCTCAGTCTGAAGTTACAGAGCCTGAATTACCAACCCATAGAAAATCCTCAGTACCACCAGAAATCAATCAAACAAGGAGCGGTCAGCTGAAAGATGTTGTGGAAAACTATAGTATGCCAAAAGAAATCTATGTCTGTAATAAACCAAAACAAACAAATTACGGAAAACTGTAACGATCAAAGATCTTTCTATTGGTTCTTCCCTGTAAAATGTCTGGAATTTCAAAAATGCCGCGACTAAAAAATTTAAATATATTTCCTGCTATTCTGTTAGACAAAGTTTGGGTTGGAGATGACAAAGGCAAGATCAGGCTCAGATGACAAGACTGAAACAAACGGAGCGACTGAATTAATATAACAAATCGTTCCGATATGTACGGATACATATACGTAACTTGCGTGAGCGAGATTGCTGTACCATCGTGGATCAAACACCAATGCATCAAGAAAATACACATCAGACAGGAAGGACCACAACTGTAATTCAAGAACCACGGGAGACTGGTCGCGGGGCCTCATCTCTGTGTACTCCTCCACAGACTGGGCGACAGACTGGTAGGGATGTTCTACTAGTAGCAGACAGAGAAGTGGATCCCGATACAACAAGGAGGGCCGTGAGCTGTGGCAGAGTCAGTCGTTACGCCCAGGGCCAGCCTCTTTATATTTATCCTAGGTATGTAAACAGAGAACGTGAAACGCACATCTGCACAGTCCAGACGGTCCTGGTTCTAATCGCGCCGTGGTGGTGGTGGATAGGACGGAAATCACCGGTTCTCATGTACAGAGCGTCGCCCAGAGGGACGAATCAAGATGTCATTCTTGGGAAGCTCTTACCGACGTCCACGGGCGGATCCTAAGTGATAGTCAATAAAACAGCGTCATGGTGACTTGAAATCAGCATGAAGAGTTTATTACCTCCTACGACCTTGGGATCACGTGAATATATATTGAACTGGGGAACTTTGTGCAGAAGTGATATAATATCTTGGTTTTGGTGGGAGACGGGTAAAGTCGAAAAATGTACAGAGTATCTGTATTAGGGTCGGACGTCACTGTGTCACTACTGGGCCTGCCTGTTGTGGACATTGTTGGATTAATAAAAGACAAATCGCTTTACTAGTTGAGGACCGTACCATTAACCAACACAATGCAGCTGTAAACCATTTTCATCTGCATATAGTGAACGTTGACACAGAAGCTTTCCTTCACTGGTATATGTCACATAATGTATGCGCGAGGGAACATCATAGTTATCGTATTGACATACAGGTATAAGAAAAGAAAAGGTATTCAAAAAAGTCATTATTGAGACCCGGATGCAATTTTTTCCTTATATAGGTTAAAATTTTCCAAGAAAAACCTGGGAATTCTTTGGCATGCGAGTTGTTCTTTGAACAAGTTACATTGTTAAACTTGAAATATCTTGCCTCGTCTAATGTTGGATTATTTGATAGATATCAGTTGCAGATTTAGACCCCCCCCTCCTTCTGGTTGAACCAAACTTAATCATATATCGTATAGATGATAATGAGCCTAAATTAACCTCTAAAAAAGCCAATTTAAACAGCTCTCAATCCGAGGCAATTAGCTTTATTGTCTCTTTTTCAACGCCACCCCCCCCCCCCCGCCTTTCGTTCGAGAAGTCTGGGACCGCTACTGATAACAACAATCTGGCGAGGAAGCTGCCAAATTAATGAGGCGCAACTTAATTGGATTATTTGATGAATACTCAACAGGCGGAATGAAATCTGCAAATAAATGAGGCGCAAGTTACGTGTATTATATTTACAGACGATTGCGGAATCCATGGATGTTGTAAAAAAAAAAAGGGTGGAGGGGTTGCGTATGAAAGAGGGGACCAAAAACAAGAATCTGAATTAAACACGCTGGCTCAGGAACCTTCAGGTTAAGGCGTTTAAGAGTTACTTGTTAGTGGTTATATCATCAATAGTGTGTCGGAAAAAAGTGGGAAGGGAGCTCTAAAATCCAACGTACGTAAGTAGTAATTCAATATATTTAATACTGTTCAGTATATCATTGAAAGGGATGAGGTGAACTAAAAATGATTTACAAGAGCCATTAACCAAATCTGTGCACAATAGTTGAAATATAAAGCATTTAGTAAGATACCTAAAATTGTTCTGCTAAAAATAAATAAATTAATCATTATACTTCATACAAATTAGACATTT
Source organism: Ostrea lurida (assembly GCA_903981925.1). Lineage (NCBI taxonomy): Eukaryota > Metazoa > Mollusca > Bivalvia > Ostreida > Ostreidae > Ostrea > Ostrea lurida. The sequence goes on along the minus strand of CAJDSM010063776.1, from coordinate 5,793 downwards.
CCAATAAATAAGCTAACAATCTGTTTCTCACATAGATAGGATGTTTGAATGAAAATATAGATAAATTATTTGTAAAATATTGTTTTTCAAGGAACATTGGATGCTAAATTATCTAATCAGATGATACCATGTGATTCTGGGAGAGAGGATATGTAGATGATGTTGACGTTTGTGAACACATGGTCAACATTGTCTGCCAAGAAACTTTTCGATTAACGTGAGTCTAGACTGCTAATTCACGGGGAGGAACAGAAACAACACAGGAACTATTACTTGCATTCAAACATGTCTCATAGGTTATGTTCATCCCGGGTGGCGGGGGGGGGGTCACTTAGAAGATTTTAATCGGGTTAGGGGGACGTGCCTGCTGACTGTACGCAGCCCGTCACCCTTTTCATAGTTAGAATTTCAGGAATTGTATTCCTTTTTCATATTGACCTATTAATTTTCTGTTCAACTGGTGACCTTATCCCAAATAGAACAATTCTACTGGGAACTGCTGTGCTACACCTGCTAGATAGGCGGTAACTCATAGTTGGCTGGGCAGACTTGGTATCGTCTGGAACATCTGGAAGAGTCAGAAGAATTATTCTGTTCTAATAAAATAATACGAAAACAGGGGAGCATGTAATATATATGTCACCTTGTTGTTTCGCTTATCGGAACATCATCATGTTAACCTCAAAGACTCGCGCTCACGTAAGTACCTTCACTGATGGACAGATTTAGAGGCTAAATGATGGAGAGAAGAGAGAGAGAAGCGAGAGAGAGAAGAGAGAGAGAGAGAGAGAGAGAAGAGAGAGAGAGAGAGAGAAGAAGAGAGAGGATGACGAGGAGAGAGAGAGAGAGAATGAGAGGGAGAACGAGAGAGAGAGAGTATTGAATCTTTTCTTGCAAGTATGCCTGGACATTTTAAATTCCGTCCTCACTCGTGAACCGCGAACAGTAAAGAGCCGTCGTGAATAAGCACGCTATACGAAACATAAACATTGAATACAATGGTAGCATATGATATTTTTAGAAAACATATGAATCAACTGTACTTAAAATTAGATTTTATTTGACAATACTGACTAAAAAAGAGCTTTAGTGAATCCACCACTAATCGGAGAGACGCATACCTGTATTACATACAATGTACATTACAATCTTGTAAACACATAACTCTTCTCAAACAAAGAAGAACACTTCCCTATTGTTGGTACATTCTAATCTTCTTTTATCTGTAACGCCATTACTTGAACGCTATTAATCGGTGGTTGCAGGGAGTCTTTTTTCGATTAGGGGGCGTTGTCATGGATGATTGACCCAGTGTGGGAAACGAAAAGAACGAATATTCATATATTTCTGATAGATTCGGGTAGGGTTTGGTTCGGGTGATTCAGGTGTTTATGAATCTGTACGGCGCCTGTGTTCTATGTCACTTTCAAAAGTTCATCAATTCATAATACGGATCTAAAATAACACTCACCTCCAGGTTCGGGAAATCGACTAACCGTAGTTCCGTTAGCCCGAGGTCTAGTAACATTTGTGGTCCCGTGCTCCAAAAAATATTCATTTATAATAGTCCGGTGGACTACTAAATAAATCAAGACCCTATAAATGATGACGGGGTGGAAAATCATGATGAACTTTATATTTCTACTGGGAAAGACTTTATTTCATTAATTTTTTTAAAATGTTTTTGGAACTTGTGTAAAAATGCCCAGTGTTAAAAATTGAAAATGTAAATCTGTGTTCATTGTCGCATGGTTCCAAACAGTTGAATATTGGTATGGGAAGAATCATGATAAATTATAGAAGTGCTTAAATTTGGTCATAAATTTTCATTTATTTGTCTCAAACTTCTGGGGAAAATGGCGAATCGATTTTGCATCCAGATTTTTGAGAAATTTTGGTCGAGGGGGAGACCCCCGCGAGAGAGCCCCGCACCGCCAGTAGGATGGGGCAAGCCCTGCCTCCTGCGTCACTTCCCTCCCCCCTCGCCGTCTTTCGCAGTTCTCGGCAGACGGCTGCCTATGGTCAGCCGGACTTATTTATGGTCAACACCCAGGACTAGTTAATTTAAATAATTTAACATAAGTCTCCTCTGCAGGGATTGCTAGTATGGAAATGGGAGAAGAAATGCGTGTAGTGTCAATCGAGACTGCTGAACAAGAATGTTCGAGGAGCGTCTTGGATTATTCATGAGGCGCGTTAGATTATATTCCAGACAAACGAGGAGTTAATTTGACAGAAATGGTGATGCTGTAAGGACGAGATGAGAAGAGTAAGATGAGATGGAATCAAACCGCTTAATTGTTTTTTTATTTCTGTAGTCCGGCGCACGCCTTGCTCTTTCTTCTTTTAGATTTTTTGTTTATGAACTGGTTTCCACGAGAAGAATCATTGTCTGCCCGGAGCTATACAGACCCGGGACGTCAGAGTGACGAACAGGGGATGTTCTCAAAATTCTTGTTACCGTATGTTACCTCCCCACTTTTCTCCCAAAACAAAATTTATACGGAATGGCCCACCCGTTGGGAGGGACTTTCTTGTTCTGGACAATACCACCAGGCAGGATTAAATATACAGAGAGCTGTGTTAAAGAAAAGCAATCCCTTTGTTGAGCCGGTCACAAGATCCGCCGTGAAACCCACATTATCTTGTGTAGATGTTCCGGGTCCGATAGTCCCAAGAATCAGTATGTATAAATCGCAAAGTACTTATCAAGTTTGATATAAAAAAGCCGCCACACATCTCACTTAATGATTATGGAGTAGAGCGTTCTAAGTTTTCAAGATACGTGTAGGCGCTTTTGTTTATAAATGGACATGAGAATCATATAAATGTGTTGCAAATCAAAACCTAATGACTTGTCATTGTAAATTACTTATTGGTTATATATATAATGAACCACAGAATTTGCAAAATGTTTGACTTAAAATGATAACTATAATAGAAACCGCAGTGTAACAGTTCACTTAGTTTTGTTCAAGCTGCCCATTTCGATGTGCGATAATACTGAGGTATGCGCAGAATCCGTAGCTCCTGTGTATCCAATCAGTCTGAGTTAGCAGAATTATTGATTATTTTGTATCGAATAAGTTGTAAAGGACAGAGACTTATGCATATACTTGTAAGAAAATATTTGCTACAGAAAACTATGGAAAGGCTAAAGTTATCCTGGTTTGTATGAACTGTTGAGTTAATAGTTTTGTTCATCAAGCTCTATGATCTGACAAAATGTATAATTTCGGTTAGCTAAAGATTTGACAGAACCGGGTACACATGAATTTACTTTGTTGTCGAAGCTACGTGAACTCATGGGCGGGTGTGACCTGGGTCAGCAGAGGATTTTACTCGTCCATGGGCACCTGATTCCAGGCATTCGCTTTTAAAGGTGATTTTTGGCCCTCCACTTGTTTTGTATATATTGTTGTTGGGTGAAATTTTTAATGATTCGTTCTAAACACCATGTTAACTACCTTAACTATTTATATCTAATAATGTGGTCTTAAATTTATATGTTTTGATCGATGCCACGAATGAAGACGTAGATCTTTCGTACGGATGTGAATTCAAACAAATCAAATGATTATCTGAATTAAACAAGATCAATGGAGATTGAAATTGTTAAGCGATAGCTGATTATTTGCCAAGTATTATAAACCTCAATGTTTAAATGAAATTGACTATAGACTTGATCTTTAAATAAAAAAATTTTTTCGAATGTATTAGCAATTGATCTACTTGGATCCAAAAGTAGTAAATAATCATCTCAAATTAATGATTAATAACTTGTTTTTTCGAATTGTTTGTACCAAACTTGGATTAGGTTTCATCGTGTGACAACATAATTTTCACTTGACACATAATCATTAGTACTGCAACTTTTACGGTACATATTCAATTTCTTTTACAAAATCAATATGGAATTTCTCTTTTATTCTGAATATTTAATTTGTTTCACAGTGGCAGTTTCATATTCACTAACAAACAATCTGAGGTCCAATGGTGGAACTGTTAATTCAAATCTAGAGGGAACATTTCTTAATTCCTCGTTCCTCGAAGCATAACTGGTAAATTCGGACAAATTGTTGGAAGCAAGGATAGAATGATTTTCATTTATAGTTGATTGTATTGATGATTGTAGTTTCTCGAACTCAGATTTCAAAGTTTGAATTGATCCACCATCCTGTTTTGCTATCATCTTTGATTCGCTCAGATATTTGTTGATAACTATGTCTACACGTGTATGCCATCTTTTGCGGAATTCAGTTATGGTTTGTTGTCTTTCTTCATGTCTTTGTAGAACATTTGACAACATTTCCTCTATTTGAAAGAGAATTAATTCAAACACAGGTGCAATTTTAATTTCAAGTTCTTGTGTATCTCTTTCTATCAGCTGTTTTCTAGAACTGTGGATTTCTGAAATCTGTGACACATCATGTTTTTCATGAGATCTGGAGGCAAGACATTTCTCACAAAGTAGAGAATCGCATTGTTCACAGAATGTTTCACATTTCTGTTGTTCATGTACTTTACACTGGGGTGGAACGATTTCAAATTTTTGTAATTGAAAAGTGACAACATCATGGCGTATGGTGGGATTTGAGGTCATGTGATGTCCTACACAATCCTTACAAAGGTTAACAATGGCATGTAATTTGCACACGGTCCTCCTGGCTGCAGACGTTCTGTGTCTTGCTGGGCACATAAAACTGACAGCTGTTTTTACGGTGGATCTGATGTTGTCATTGCAAACTTCTTTGTACTACAATCAAAGTTTAGTTAATCACCTTTCAAATTTTTAATTTGAAATGATTTTGAATTAATAAGATTTGAATTCTTTTGAATAAGGTTATATACATTGTAACAGTAAACATTTGCGGAACAATGAGCAACACCGTTTTCCTCCTTTGATTTGTAAAATAAAGGTATTAGGATTTGCTAAACGATTAATTATAAATTGAGTTAAAGGAGAAATTGCTTAGTTTTGTCTTAATTTTGTAAATAAATGTAATTTTTCAATGTGTTCTTACCTTGTATGTTTACTATTTTAATGATGGCGGCAAGTTTGTACTTTTAATAAGACAATATGGCGTGAATGTGCAGCGGTGTATATCGTGCATTCAGGAGATATAACAGATAACAGCTTTGTAAAGAATTTAAATAAAGATTCCTGTCAGAGTTTGGTTTATGGTTTGTGACAATGTTGATTCTCTTCATACAGGTGTATTCATATGTCTTCTTACAGGACATTTAAATGTAAGCAGTGTGCTGAGGTTCATAAAATGGGAGAGATGTTTTCTTGTTGTGTAGGTCCATAAAATGGGGATGTGGTTTTTTTTTTTTACATGTTTGTTTTCTTTGAGGGGTATCTCTACTGATCACCTGCTGTCCGTTGTCTGTCTGTCTGTATTCCCGTTCATTTGTCCGTACATTTTTCACATTTTCGACTTGTCCAAAAAACACAGGGTCAAATTCAACCAAACTTAGTACAAGTAGTCCTTAGGTAAAGGGAAGTCAAGTTCAATGAAATAGGCAAGGAACAGGCACTCATCAAAGGGGAGATAATCATGAATATGCAAAAATAGGATGGTATCATCAATGTAAAGGCAAAGATAACGAACAGTGAAATTACAATAAAATTTCTTCTCAAGAACCACTAGGCCAGAAAAGCTGAAATTTACATGAAAGCTTCCTGACATAGTTGAAATTTAAGTCTGTTCTAATCATAACCCCCAGGGATAAGGTGTAGTCACAGCAGGGAATCAAGTTTTACATGCAAATATATAGGGATTTTTTTTT
>CAJDSM010063773.1:600-10646 GCA_903981925.1 Ostrea lurida | reverse complement strand
TGTCCTTATTTTATTTTATTAATTAGAACGAAAATTAACACTTTGGTTTAAAAATAAATGATCTTTTTTTTAATTTCTTTTCAGTATGCAAGGATGTGCTGACCTGAATTTATCAAATATTCTCATGACAGTAAGTTACATTGTCTATGCATATTTATATTTCTAGTAATCAATGTCGTTTTTTTTTTATATTTGCAGCTTTATTGCGTTTGTGGCCGACAAATGTAATGCATATTTTATGAAGTGTAACAACTTAGAAAAATATTTGCGTACTCGACATATACCATTATAATTCAAACTTTTCTTCATTACATGTCTCTACGTTTGATAAAATGTATTTTCGTATCGCATTCAGTCATGAGTGTATAGCCAACTCGGTTAGTTGTAGTATTTCAATGAAGATGGTTACTTTGGATACTATTGTTACCTCTTCATGTGAGGGACCTCGTGCTGTTACGTCCGTATTTTCTTTGAGTTACAATATTGAATATGTTATCTCTCATAAAAGTGACACACATGAGAGGAGACTTGGGCTTTATTTGCCAACACAAAAGAAAAGAAATATCTGTCAATCTGATTTGAATGGTGCCCCATTTGCTCTTCTGACTTGATGTTAGAATTGTTGTAGAACAGTGCAGTAAATGTAAGTTATTCTGTTTTGTTGCAAATGCCATAGTCAAGTGTGTAACAAAACAGTCCAAAATTCAGTTTTCGAAAGTGAATTGAAATATTAGATTCTAGTTTTCACTAAAGCAAATCAAAGCATCTTATCTGTTGCTATATTGAACTGTACATTAATGCTGAAATCTACGAAAATCTAAGTTACTGCATAGCACGCGACCCACGTGTTGTATCACTTGGTGCAGGTGGATGTATGTCTTAAAAGCGACGCTGATGAGTTTCATCTCTGCGTCATATCATGCATATGAGGCAATTTTCCCGCGCTTTGCCTTGTCATTGTCCTAAAGTGGCCGTACTTTTTGATAGTAATGATCCTCAATTACATTAAACTTTCATTTTCTTTGCAGCTGTGTCGAATTATTAGTGCTTTGAATTACATTGTACAGTTTTGATAGTAATCATTCTCACAAAGAACTTTTTATTTGACGTAATAAACATGAAAACTGCATATGGTGTGTATGTCTCTCAATTTATTTGATACGTAAGATCTTGTTCTGCGTATGGTCAGTGTTTGAATCGAGGCAAGCTACTTACAGACAAGTTTTTGTTGCAGGGGTTTCAACAGTAAACATTATTTAGATGCCCCACCCCCACTCAAAGACAGTGCTATGCCTCTTTTCATTTAGAAGGACTTAACATATTTAGTTTACCAATATGACCAATCACTGAGTCTAACGCTGTCTGATGTGTTTCATAATCATTGTTAAGTCGTTTTTTTCACACACTGATTTGAGTATGGATTGTTCTAGATACCTGATCAAGACTCTTCCTAGGCACCTGATCCAAACTCTGGTGTGTCGAGAGGTCCGTGATTGCCCAACTCTTGCTTTTGTATTATATTTAGGACTTAAGAGATTGATCACTGTTCCTTATCGTGTAAAGTGTTGAAAAGTCATATGTACATTCATTATCAATATATAGAAACTATTTTTGTATGACCAAGACCTTGTGTTTATAAGGATAGGGCTTATATAGGCTACGCCTGCTGTCCAATCCTTTTATGTATCATACATAATAAAATATTGTTTAAACCAAAGTCATATGTTTTGATGTTGTTGATAAGTGAAAGGTTCTGGGATTTCAAATTCACTAGAAGGTCTTTAGGGTTTTTTAGAATCCACATTTGATTTACACCACATCTGACATTGTTTTCTAGTATATTTTTAAAGACAATAGTATCAGCCATACTTCCATGGATGATGCATCTATCTGCAAATACAATCACTAAAAGCTACATTTCTGGCTAAGCCCTTATTAACAGGATGCTCATTGCACTGAACAACAATGTCTACTTTTGAATGTATGTGATTGAAACTTACACACGTGATGTAGATATATCTTATCACCTCATGTGTCAGATGAGTTATCTGCCTTATATTATATTTCCTGGATGAGAGATCTGCAGCGTTTAATTGTAATCACCATTAATGTGACGGGCCACCCAATATCTAATACATACTCCACATTGAATAAGATACGCAGAATGTCCCTTTAACTGATTATGAAATATAAGAAGTTAAACAAACACAAAGCAGTGATTATTCTGTATATGGTTACTTTTTCATTGAATTCATATTGCTAGTAAAGAATAAGAAATGCTGAATATTGAAAGTGTTCGTACATGAAGTCATTGTATCATCTACATAATGAAATGTAACTTTTAGTGAACATAAAACTGTCAATTTTCAGGCATATTTATGTTACTTCTAAAATACATCCTGTCCAAAGCATAGAAAATATTTTAAAAGATACACTGCTGCTAGTGTTGTTTATTTAGGAATATTATGTTGTGTTTTTTTTCGTCACTCATATCTGCAATTATAAAATGGTTGTTTTTGTTTTCCAAAGCTGTGTATGCTTTGTTCATGCACATCAAAATGAAAATCAGCTATCTGCAAAATGTTATGAATTCATGTTGCAAAATAGCTTATCGTTAAAACAAGCTATGAGTTTGACTATATCATTCTACCAGCATATCATATCTGTACTTGTTGGTTGTCCGAGTAACCCCCCCCCCCCAAATCCATTTTCAAGATCCTATTCAGAATTATTATCTAGAAAACACAGGAAGTTCTTTCTATCTTGTCCGAAAATGTCCAAAAGAGCAGTATTAGTAGGTTCTTAGCCCAAAACATTTGAAAAGACATGCCACCTCTTTTTGAAACATGAGGGAATAATGTGTAGAAAAAGCCCTCATAATTCTTGAAATCTACTTACTTTACACCCTCACCTGGCTCTGGAATACAGGTAAATTACCCTGAGGGTCCCAATTAACAAACTCAGCCAATACCAAATTGCACCAATCAAGATAAACACTTCTGATCTTGATTAAAAGATAAAAAGAAGGATACTAAAGAATTGGACAGACACCACCAAAAAAACAACAACCCGATTTCTCGTGTAAAACATGTATTAAGTATGTTGTTAAACTTTTATCTCTCTACTCGATTTGGTCGTTTACTTCGCTCGGCACCAAATCTCTTGGTACTCAAGAAAAATTTACCAACATATACTTATTAATTTCTTTTTGTAAAAGCATTAATCTCTTCAATAAATCCTACATGTAGGTTTCCATCACTTTAATGTTTGGTATCGGATCTAAAAAGTCCAGTTTGTGCCTGGAAACTTAGTTCCTAAATTTATCCCATCATGCGTCGGTATAATAGCGTTTGCTGAAGTTTATCTCTGGTGCACAATATGAATGCATGGTATACAGGTAATTTATTGATTTTGTATTTATGATGTAATAACAACGTAATAAAATATTTCAAATTGCATCTTTCATTTAGTTTATGTATAATATTAGATTTGATTTTTTGGGACACGAGGTTTATAGTAAAACTGTTAGCGATGGTCATAAAAGTTAAGTGAAGATCATTCGTTACGGAAAGTGACTTTTTAAAAAGAAAATCCTGTCAAATTTACTAATTATATGACACTTCTTTTTAGATTTAAAATGTAGTTACGATTCTATGTTAGAATAATGCATTGATGGTAAATTGTCAGAATGAAGGAGAATTACTGTTACGAAAATACATTCTTTTCAAGATTTTCTGCTTTCACTTAAAAAAAAAAAAAATTTTGAAGTCATTTAGTAAAATTGCAAAAAGAAGTATAACAAGGTATTCTAAAACAAGTTGCAGCATAAAAATGCATGATAATCAATTCGCAATTAAACATAGACATTTTGCATCACGGAAAATGGGATGCTCTCTTAAATAGATAATCGTAAAACATTAAGTCAGTAACACTGTTTACCGTCAATACTGGCCTATGAGTCGGATTTTTGGGAGAAAATTTCGGTCCAAAAGTCTATGTCCGACTAATAGGTGAGTCCTATGGAGATCAGTATTTTTCTGATCGACAAAATGTAACAACTTTTCAAACAACTCCGACGACTATAGACAATTAGTCTGGGCATAAAAATCATTTAAATATTCTAAAATTGCGCGTATAGTTCAAATATTTGCTTATTTTGATAATTCTCTGTAATGAAAAAAAAAATTGCAAATTTTACTACGCTAATTTGATCAACAACTTACCGGAAGTATAGTAAAATTAAATTGCGAACCCGACTAAATATATCGAAATATTCATATGTGTTTACTGGCTAAAATATGTTTTATAAAAAATTAATATTGCTATACCCGTATATTACGAAAGGATCAACTGTCGTGACTATTAAAACTCGATAGTTGTTAAATTAACTATGCTTATGTAACGATGTTCACAGTTTTCCCGAGGCGCGTGTCACTAAGTTTACACGATGTCAGGTACGAGTAATTAGAAACAATAATCGTGTAGGTAAAGGAGTCAGTGATCAGGAGATCAGGGGTTGTGTTAACACCTCGAATGAAAGATATGGCCTGGATATTGGGCATCTCATAATTAATAATTTCTCATAAATATTTGTGATACCTTGATATATGTTCATCACAAAGGCCAAAGAGACAGATATCCGAGTATGATTTTAACTTTAAAGTAGTAGGCTCCTGAGCTTTTGAGCACAACTGCGCATGATGCTATATCTATGTATCTACTGGTTCAATACTAATCCCACTGGTGTAAACATATTACCCATCTATTACTGAACAAAATTCATTTGATATATTTTAAGTCAATTCAAATTTTGAAAGGGTTTGGTAGGGATTATATTTTGTGGTGGAGGTATTGATTAATCAAAAAGTTCAAAATCTGCATGGTTTTCCGGTTTCTATTTCATCCAATAAATTCTATTTTTATACCCTTAAATGCATATTTCAGTTTTAAAATTTATGATACAAGTACCCGAGACTTGGAACTAGGTAAACTAATATAATTTATTAATTTGGTTGATGTATTTTTCCCAAACAGAACACCGATTCTTAAAAATGTCTTAAATAATTTAAATGAAAATCTTTGTGCGAATTCAATATTTTGGCCAATATTTTAAAAATCGACCCTTACCCCCCGACTTTCTTAAAATCCATTTTATATCTTAAGACGAGACTTTGAACATTACTTGAAATTTATAAAAAAAATGACATTAGTCCCAATATGTGTTTTTTAAACATTGAAATTCGATAATATGAGTTTTTCCGTACATCAAGTGCAGAAAGGTCATTATTAATTTCCATTATATGTATTAAACTTTTTTTTATATCTGTACTGTAAGAAGATATGATTATGTGTCTATTCTCTGTAATGATTGGTTTGTGTTATTTATGATTTATTTACAGTAACAAACAAATTAAGTTTAAATCAATAAATCTTCATTAAATTCTAAGTGCAAAAAGGTCATTTTTAAAACACTGTAGCTAAATAACAAGCATGTCAACCCCAGTTCTTCTTTTTAATTTCCCGATTCTCCATCAATGTAGAAATCGAAAATACACTTCCTAAAAAATGACATTAGTCCAAACCTCAGGAGTGAACCTCTTTAAGCCATACATTGATTCATATGCTGAATTCTCAACGGTGTCTTAGTATTCATGAAATAAATTCATAAAGCTTGCACATTTAGTTAACTTAGAATTTTTAGGTGGAGAAAAAATAAAGAATATAACTCTTACAGAAAAAAAAAACATGCACAAAACAAACGGAGTATGTTGAGAATAGAGATTAGAATATCGATCTCATATAAACAATAATATTGATTACTCCTCCATGGCACCTGATTCTTCCTTCGCTTTTGTTGAAGGTCCGTGTTACCCTATACTCGATTTTGTATGTGTTTTTTAGGACTATGATTACGTCTAATACTTTGTTACTTCGCCATTTTATATTGAACACTAGTAAATAACTAGATAATTGACGTGGTATTAATTTTTGGGGAATTGAAAACTAAATACCGACATCAAACTTCTTTTAGAAACAGGGGCAAAATCAATGCAGCTCTGATTTGAAATTGTCAACCAATTATGGCAAAATGTGGCAGCGGGTTAATGCCAAAATCCTCAAAGATGATCTCAAAAAATGCAACCGACTTGTAGGCGAACCGACTTAGAGGTGAGTATATATAAATTGGCGAAGTAAACGATGTGCTAAACGTAATAGTAATCCAAAAAACAAAACAAATATATACAGAATCGAGTGTAGACATCCGACAAAAGCAAAGGCAGGATCAGGTGTCATGGAGGAGTAAGCAAATCAAAGTAAACGGAGTACCCGCCGTCAAATATAGTACGAAAATGACAGTTTAACAAAGGGTATGCAACAACCAGTCAACATATGACTTAGTGATAATTTGCAATCGCAAACAAAGTCATTATAGCGACCGTAGAATTTGTGAAATGATGACTTTAAACGGGATTCACTGCAACATCACCATTTTTGTTAGTAGTCGCTTTAAAAAATCCTCATACGCATGGCATTCTCTTGTGTATCGAATCAACTGAGAAACATTCACACCATAAGCAGGTGATAGTGGTATATTATTACACAGAAAAGGAAAGTCATCACGTTTATCATATGTAGTTGTCAGTCTGCCATTAGAGTCAATATTAAGTAAAATATCCAAATATGAAGCAGATCTGTTAGATTATGTAATGTCCTTTATTTCGAGTTCTTCAGGAAATATCAAATGGACATAGTAATGAAAATTATGATTGTTAATTGATAAGACACCATCTGCATGTTTATACATATTTGTAAGGTTGAAATACAACGGCAAGGTTTTTTTTATCCGGTAACAGTTTCTGAACAAATTCTGCTTCGTATAAATACAAAAATTAGTCTGTCAATAAGGGAGCACAACTAGTGCCCATAGGAATACCAACGGATTGTTGGAAGACATGGTCTTCAAAGACTACATACATATTATTTATAAGAAACCCAAGCATGCTCTTGATATCTACTTCAGAGTACTTGTGTGGGCAATCAGATTGGTTTCTAACAAAATATGTATATAGTTTCCGAACGAAACAAACACTTGCATTTTCGGGTGCCGTATTTGTTCAGAAAGCAATTATCAATTATATGAAAATGCGTAGATTTTAATTTATCGTGAGGAATTTTTGTATAAAGTGTGGAGGAATCATACGTTTTGATGCCGTCAAGGTTAGAAAAATCTCGTTCTTGAAGTTTTCTAAAAGGTTTTTATTTTTTTTTTTAAATTCACATCTGATTGACACCTTTTCTGAAATATGTAGTGGAACAGTATCTCTGAAGGGACTCTTTAACAATTGTTAGTAAGTTAGTTAGTAGTATGGGTAGATGCTTGGTAGTGCACTTACTGGAACTGGCGATGTATCATTGTAACGATTTTTATACAATTTCGGAAATCAGTAAAGGTATGGTAATTCAAATTGATCCTTATTATTCGAAAAATTTAAAGTATTTAAAACACAGAGGTGATTTTGAAGAATTTTATCTTTGGTCAGATTCTTTGGAGTATAAGTCGGATTCCCATATGTTGAAGTAAATCCTAGTTCATTTAAAAGAAAGTGTAATAGTAACGTTTACAAACAAAGACAATGTTGTTACTTGCTTCATCGGCTGGAACTAGTACAAAGTTTTGCACGGTTAAAGGCAGCATTTCGTAAATCCTATGGTTGTATAAACAATTTAGTTTACCAATATGATCCATGAGTCAATGCTGTCTGATGTGTTTCATAGCAATTTTAAGAAGTTTTTCACACACTGATTTGACTACGGATTGTTCTGTTTACCTGATCAAGGCTATAGGCTCACGGCGGGTCTGACCGGTCAACAGGGATGCTTATTTCTCCTAGGCACCTGCCCCACTTTGGTGTGTCCAGGGGTCCGTGATTGCCGAAACTCTTGTTTTTCTTATTATATCGTAGGGACTTACTAGATTGATCACTGTTCGCTATCTTTGCCTTTACATAGATACATTTTCCTGAATAATATGATTATTTACAAATACTTTACTATCACTCAGGATGATATTAACCAACAGAGAGACAAACACTATCGAAACAAAAGCAAAAGAAAACAACATTGGACAGCACTTACAAAAAGAGAGAATACTACATCAGCAAGAAACGTCGAGAGGACTACAGGAAATATTACATAAGAGAAAAACCAAAACCAAAACAAAATACAGTAGTATCAACAATATCAGTGGGCATCAATTTTCGTGGATCATTCAAAATTAACTGATTTGTGTATACGGAAATTCTGGATGCCCACCATGAAAAAAAAGTCACATTGGTCCATCTATCAAAACGTCTCGTGCTTTTATATATGCAGAGAGAAAATCAGTACGTAAAATCTGAGCCTGATTTGATAAAGGTATCCAAATATTATTAGTCCTAAGTTGTGTTACATACAATCATTTTTCTTTTAAGGAATATTGATAATAATATCTTTGTAAACATATACATGTATACACTGGAAAAATGCCAATATACAAATATTAGCATTGAAAAAGAAGGTAGAATTACCCCTAAAGAATAAGGAAACTATACTGAAAAGCTTAGAAAGAAGTCAAAGATCCAGTGAAAGTCATCGACATCAGCTGAAGTAAAGCATTTTATAAATTCAAATATAAAGGTACATTTTTTTTTATTTTCAAAACGCTACTTGTCTATCGTTTTGTCTTCCTATGAACTATATACAATTTATGTCGTATTATTTTTTATCAAACTATCAATCTATTCCCTTGAGAGCAAGCTTCTTTAATCAAAGAGGTCAGCTAACAGCACTAAACAAGAGTCTTGGTTATAAGTGCAAAATGGTTTTGTTTAGATGTAGAAAAACACTTTGCTTCAGATGTACAGACTAAAAAACACTGCCTCATTCCCTATGGTAAATATCTGAAAATCTTAAAGGCTAATATACTTTGTACTCATACCTCGTGCATTGAGTCCTGATTTGAGTCAGTAATTGTGCGTTGCTTAATCTTCACGGCAGTCCACGGTGTTTCTATGTACACCTACATGTACATCTAGCCGTTTTAAGTAAGAGATGAAAGATTCAATTCACACCAATACTACACGACCAGTAGAGTAATTAAAAATGTTCTCCATATAAGTGCTATATACATGTATTAAGGTGTTATATATGGCCCAGTAAAAAAGATGCTATTCTGCTAAATCGATAAAGGGCACATATTCTATTATGAGATTGGTTACCGTTCATTATCTTCACCTTTTAACCCAGTAACTCTGTTGGTGTATACTCTGTTTTCTAGGATCCTTGTAGCGTGATGTTCTTCCATCAATAAAAGTGTTAACGAAACAATGCAAAGTCATGGTTTCTATGATGTTATTGTTGAAATAGGTGAGGACATCAAACGAGTATATGAAAGAAGAGTGCTGAATATGGAAGATAATTAGGCCAAGCTAATGTAAGGTGATACTGGGTGGGTCACGGACTATACGTAAGAAGCTCATTAATGTTTGGCCTGATTTGACACGGTCGCTATAATGACCCTGTTTTCGATTAGCAAATTATTCACTAGTCATTATGTTGACTTGATTTGTTTCATACCCGTTGTTAGACCTGTATTTTCATACTCAGATTTCGACGAGGTTAAGCGTGTTTACTTTGTGTTCGACTAAAGGCTCACGGCGGGTGCGACCGGTCAGCAGAGATCTTACTGCCTCGCATGGCACCTGATCTGCCTTCGCTTTTGTCAGAAGTCTTTGTTGCCTACACTCGATTTTGTATGTGATTATGGGACTCATGAGTACTTTGTACTTTGTTACTTCGCCATTTAATATTTACCACCGAATGTGTATCTCTGCTGGTGGACAATTTGTACCCGAGGATACTTGTCGTTCGGTATGTATACCATTATGAGTAGTATAGAGAAGAACAAAACTATACTGGCTGGCACGTTGCCCAGTATAAAAAGGTTCCACTATGTTGGGTCTATCAGGGGCACAGATTCCAACAGATCAGTAGGTGCCCCTCGGATT
>CAJDSM010063761.1:0-10130 GCA_903981925.1 Ostrea lurida | reverse complement strand
CCCCCCCCCCCCCCAAGCACCCTTCTAATAATAAATCACCGGATAGTTGTACCTCCGCCTTTTTTTCTGACAAAATACAGGGAAAAAAAATTATCTTAAAACTAACCCCCCCCCCCCCCATTTAGGAGATTCGTTGTCGATATTCTTTTAATTCTTATTTCTATAGTGTTTGTCTGCAAAAATTTTGTTACATCTGGCAAACCCTCTGAAATAAAGATACTATGAGTTCGAGATATATATCACTTTCATTCGTTATTTATCGATTATGATCCGTACTTACCTACTTTACTTGTATTCACCGCTTCCTTAAGGGTTAAGGCCTACTTAGCATCGATAGGGAATCCAATCAACTATGAGGCAGGGTTTTCCCGCGTCTTGTGTTACATCCGATTGCAAAACAATGCACAAAATTATGATTGGAACGATTCAACGTTGTGATAGTACAGTTCCATACGTTGATGTACCCGGAAGTAGTAAAAGCGAAAGTGAAACTAAACGAGACTTACAGCCCTATTAGCTAGAAGTCGTCATGTTGATTTAAGTACAACCAAGACGCGCAAAAATAAGTCGTGTAGTGCATCAAAATGAAATCTATCGAGTTAAAAAGTCATTAAATTGCTCTAATTGGCGACATGTCGACTTCTTTTTATCGACATGGAGAACAAGAGGTGCTCCGTAAACGTTTCCGTACGTTTCCGTAACTTTTCATCATAATATCTGACAAGTCACAATAATTTTCTGACAAGTACATATTAGCTGACAAGCAGATAATTTCTGACAAGTTAACATAATTATCTGACAAGTTGGTATGTTATCTACGGAAACGTTTACGGAGCACCTCTTGTTCTGTATGTCGATATAAAAAAGTCGAATTGTCGCCAATTTGAACAATTTAACGACTTTTTAACCTCGGTAAGTCTTCATTTTGATGCACTATGCGACATATTCTTCTCGCCTTGTGTACTTAAATCAACATACGACTTCTAGCTAATCGCCAAAAGATAGTCAATGAAATGAATGTCGCCCTGGTTTTTCCACGACTTTTAAAAGATGATATTTGTTGTAAGTCGAACGAAAAAATGTCGACAAAATGCCAATTCTTTGCAAAAAAGTTACATATTTTGACGATATTGTCTCATCAAGTCAACAATTGAGTGATTGTTTATCATTATACATGTGTAAATGAGTATACAATGTCAAAATACATGATCATATACATTAATATTAATGTAATTGGCTAATTTTTAATTGTTGCTTTTTTGTGAACATTATCATTTTGTAACATTTATCGTTTTGTATACCTATGTCATATTGCATATGTAGTAAATAAAGTTAATGTAGAAATATTTTTTATTGATTAGTACATGTACTATGAAGTCTAACCCGCATGTAATTGTAAGATCTAACTGGATTTGCTTCTTTAAAATGTCTTAATTTTAAACGTTTAGCTTTAGTAAAGGGACTGTCAAAACTCTTGTATTTCATGATATTATATTAAAAATCTCTATATATAAATACATGTAGAGGACATTCAATGCTTTGTACACGTAGTTGGATTTTGAATTTATTTCACGAGTGAGGACAGTTTGTTTTTTTTCTTCATATTTTCACGAAGACGAAGCACGAATGAAAATATTTCAAAAATCCTATCTTATAAGTGAAATAAATTCGATATCCAACTAAAAAGCATTGACTTTTTATTTATTACATTTCTTTGGTTTAGAACATGATGGTCTCAAAAGATATAAAGCTATGCAAAACATATTATCACAATCAGTAACCTTCACAATCAGTTGTTATTTTCACTAGTATATTTCAATCGTAAAAATACATTTTTATTCAATGGATAAATACAGTATTTTACTATTGAAATGTAATAAATGTACATATAATGCGTTCTTTCCATTCAAATGACCGTATATTTGGATACAAGTAATCTTTTATAAAAGGTGTTTAAAAAAGAGATGAATTTCTATAGGTATGGGCTGAAATCTTTAATAGCCTCGGTAACTTTGCAAATAAACAATATGGGGTGAGAGAATTGTTAATATGTATAATAAATATGCATATGTTGGGACTTTTAGGGTCATTGGTATGCGCGTCAAACGCCCCGTAATAAAGTTTCCTATCAACATGCGATTTGTTGTCAAAACTACGTACAAAGCGACTTTATCAAGTCGCTTATTTTGTTTAATGAAAATATGTCGTCAAAAAATGGGTCCTTTTAGCATGAAAATACATCTAGTTGAGATCTTTTCGTCGACTTACAACAAATATCATCTTTTAAAAGTCGTGGAAAAACCAGGGCGACATTCATTTCATTGACTTTCTTTTTGGCGATTAGCTAGAAGTCGTCATGTTGATTTAAGTACAACCGAGACGAGAAAAATAAGTCGTGTAGTGCATCAAAATGAAGCTTATCGAGTTTTAAAAAGTCGTTAAATTGCTCTAATGGACGACATGTCGCTTCTTTTTATCGACATAAGAAAAGAGGTGCTCCGTAACGTTTCTGTAGTTTATCTACAAGTAGAATAATTATTATGATGTCGGTTTTCAGAAAATGATATCGACTTGTCAGATGATTATGTTGACTTGTCAGAAAAATATGTTGTCAACTGATGGCCAAAACTGGGCATGAACACGTTTCCATCACGAATTCTTGAACATGTGAATATCTGACAAGTCAACAAAAAGATCTGACAAAGTCGACATAAAGAATCTGACAATCGACATAATTATCTGACAAGTTGGTGGCAGAAATATGCCACCATACTATTCACCATGGTACAGTCAAACTTAAATGGTTACACAGACAGGTGGCACCACTACAAATCCGCAATAGCGCTTCGAACTTGTTTGCAACAAACATGAAATTATTGAACGATGAATGCAATGTTAATTTCAAAAGAAATATAAGAGAACAGATGCAGTGGATGCAAAAATTAATGATTGGGGAGTTGTTCGGAAGAATACTATCTAGGCCTACTGTACAAATACTAATACTAATGTTTCAGCATTGATTTTCATACTCGGCTACTTTGGGTAGACTTTTCGATAATTGATTCTTCAACCCATTCGTATTTTTGACGTATTTCTCGGGAAATATTTTCCTTTTTCTAAATTGATTTTTCTATTATTAATTATTATAAAAACAATTTGATATTCATTTTCTTTAAATCAAAATTCATTAATTTAATTAAATCAAAATTACATACCAAATCCTGTAGGTGACATTGTAAAATCATCATTAANCCTAAACCTCACCCTAGAACCTCTTTAAAGTAATTTGATAAACAGCTCGTACTTAACCCCTGGAATAAATCAACTATATACTATATGACTAGTGATTAATGATATTCATTTTGATTCTGGCAATTGATTTGCTATCATCTCATTATAAATCAGCATTTCATTACTGAGATTTTTCATTATCCCTTTCATGGTTCTGCAGTCGTGTTTGTTTTCATGTTTGCTTCTCATATTTCATTAATAAGTCATACCAACCACTTCTCAATTAAAGCCCTAAATGACTGTTTAATCCAATGTTTTATTATAATATTTATGTACAATAATGCTGGGATGAAGTAGTTTGAGACTTATTTCAATGTATCATGAATGATTAAACCCTACCTCCCAGCTTTGCGTAAATTGTCATTTATTATTTTATGTGAATAAATGACTTGCAACCACACATCCCTATTATTATTTCACCCTCATTAGAGCAAAAAACTAGCTGCGGAAATGACAGCCTATAAAGGCGATTTTGAAAAAAGAAATTGGAGTATAAAGAATAATTTGATCTCATACAGTCAAAATAAAATATAAAAACAGGTAAATTTGCAGTTTCAAAATAATATATTCACTTCACAAGCGCTATCTGAATTTTTATTTCCATCTTCAGGTGAATACACAATCAAATTTCAGTTGTTTATCTATACATGCATATATATTTGTTGATATCATACAGTCAATATCATTAAAAGTAAAAAAAGAAAATTAAGCAATTCCCACGTATATTCACTTATATATACCTGGAAACTGCCTATTTTCCTTTTTCTTTCATTATATCTAATCTGTCTGCATGTAACTCAATATAAACATCCATGTATGAAACCTACAAACGCAATAACTTTCACTGAAATCAGATAGGGGTAAAAGGGTGTATACAGCCCACACAGAAAAGTCCTTTTTAAAACAGTGTCTTAATTAAATCATTGTGAAGGTTGTCTGAGCTAAAGTGATTAAGGTTTTCGATTTATGATAATCAAGATCTGCCGATCATTGCTGATTAACAAACTGACATTTCACGAAATTGTACGTTGACCTTATTGAAGATGAACTTTGGGCGGGTGATATATGCGATTGAACAAAGTTCAAATGAGGGACACAGTGGGAGATGTAAGAAATCAACAAGTAGCAAGTTTACATTTTCTTATAGCAAAACTTAATCATTTAAATGTAAACCTCGAAATAAACAGTCATAAATAATAAAATGCATGCCTTAACACAAACAACCCGGTAAAAAAGTAAAATGCAAACTTAAAAA
Organism: Ostrea lurida; assembly: GCA_903981925.1. Taxonomy (NCBI): domain Eukaryota; kingdom Metazoa; phylum Mollusca; class Bivalvia; order Ostreida; family Ostreidae; genus Ostrea; species Ostrea lurida. The sequence goes on along the minus strand of CAJDSM010063761.1, from coordinate 5,584 downwards.
CCAAACAATTCGATAAATAGTAAAATGCAGCCATAATGTACCGTCCCTCTTGGTGCCTCCCGAAGCGTTCAATCACTCTGGTTACAAAACGCACATTAAGCAAAATACCCCTAAATGCCCTGATTTTGAATTATAACGATTTGCATTTGCTTCATAGAAAAAATAAACCGGTAAATTATGCATTTCTGGTAATTATGCATAAAATGGTATCCAAATCAGTATAAAAGACACGGGAGAGCCACAAAAGGCAAACTCATTCATTAGGAACACACTGGGGAGACTTCCAAAAGGTAAGCATATGCACTAACACTGCAGGTTTCTTTATTTCACATAATTTTCAAATTCAATTCTTAGCAATTGCAAATTCTGTAGTTGTAAATATAATTCCGTTTGTACATGAAAAAGGCTATCATTTTCGTACGGAAATTACGATATGATACTAAAAAGATTTCCCATAAGCACAATTAAACATATCAATTTTAGCAAGTAATAATTTCATTCTTACGATTAAGATGAAAATTTCCTTATAACATCGCAGGTATATCAACTGAATGATTTTGTAAAATTTCTGGTTTTCAGGGACCTGCCTCAGCCATGACTACTTATCTGGCCTGTCTGTTTGTCGTCGCCGCCTGTGTGACGGATCTAGCGGCCTACTCGGATTACTACGGGGGCGGAATTGGCTCGTCTTACTATGGCGGCAAGGGAAAAAAGGTTGATTACTGGAAGTACTATGACAAGAAGTTCGATTACAATCCCTACTATTACGGAAATGGCAAAGATAACGGAAATGGCGGAAACGGGGACGACGGAAATGGAGACGACGGAAATGGAGACAACGGAAACGGAAATGGAGACAATGGTAATGGAGACAATGGGAAAAATGGTTATTATTATCCATGGAAATATACTGGTTATAGTTACTACAATGGAAAAGATGACAAGAATGGCAATGGAAACGGTGACAACGGAAACGGTGACAACGGAAACGGGGATAATGGTAATGGAAATGGTGACAATGGAAAGGACTCCTGGTACTCCTACGGATCACAAAAATTATATAAGCCTTACAAGTTCAAGCTCGGATTTCCTTATACTAAGGATATTCCGTATTATTCTTCTAAATACTACTACAACGGCGACGACAACGGAAATGGAGATAATGGAAACGGAAAAGATGATAACGGAAACGGTAATGGAGATAATGGAGATGATGGAAATGGTGATAACGGGAAAGATTCCTGGTATTACCCCGACAAATCATACAAGCCATACAAGTACAAATCATGGTACCCGAGCAAATATTACTATGGAAAGAATGGAGACGGCAATGGAAATGGCGACAATGGAAACGGCGACAACGGAAACGGCGAAAACGGAAACGGCGATAATGGAAATGGAGGTAATGGCAAGGACTCCTGGTATTACCCCCACACATCATACAAACCATACAAATCCTTCAAAACATATAAATACAAGTCATGGTACCCTAGCAAATATTATTACTATGGAAAGAATGGAGACGGCAATGGCAAACATGGTAATGGTGATAACGGAAGTGGCGAAAACGGACACGGCGACAACGGAAGCGGCGATAATGGAAATGGAAATAATTGCAAGGACTCCTGGTAGTACCCCCACACACCATACAAATCATACAAGCCATACAAGTACTAGTCATGGTACCCGAGCAAATATAACTATGGGAAGAATGGAGATGTCAATGGGAATGGCGATAATGGAAGTGGCGAAAACGGACACGGCGACAACGGAAGCGGCGATAATGGAAATGGAAATAATTGCAAGGACTCCTGGTAGTACCCCCACACACCATACAAATCATACAAGCCATACAAGTACTAGTCATGGTACCCGAGCAAATATAACTATGGGAAGAATGGAGATGTCAATGGGAATGGCGATAATGGAAGTGGCGAAAACGGACACGGCGACAACGGAAGCGGCGATAATGGAAATGGAAATAATTGCAAGGACTCCTGGTAGTACCCCCACACACCATACAAATCATACAAGCCATACAAGTACTAGTCATGGTACCCGAGCAAATATTACTATGGGAAGAATGGAGATGTCAATGGTAAGGTGGCACAATGGTAATGGTGATGATGGTAATGGTGACGATGGAAATGGTGATAATGGAAATGGAAAAGATTTCTGGTATTATCCTAAGAAATCCTACTATTCACATAAATATAAATACAAAAAGCCATACAAATCATATTACCCCAGCAAATACTATTACTACGGCAAGAATGGTGGCGACGGCAATGGTAACGGCAATGGCAATGGCAGCAATGGTGACAATGGTAGTGGAGAAAAAAATGGCCAATACCGATGGCTGAAACCATTCGCCAAAAAGTACTACAAAAAGAAATTCAGACATAGCTATTAAAGACTATTCAAGTTCTAAGGTAAATTATTTCTTTTGTGTTGTTTTATACATGTTTCAAGAAATTTGTTTGGGGTTTTTTTTTTCTAGAAAATAATAATTGTCTTTCTTTTTTACAGATGTTGGAGTGTGTTTATATGGGATAATAAAGGTAGACATAAATTCAACTCTCGGCTTGTAATTTGTTCATTATTAGGAGTAACATATATATATATATATAATATATATATATATATATATATATATATATATATATATATATATATATATATAATATATATATATATATATATATATATAATATATACTATTTTAATATATTATTGTTGTTAAGTAGGAACAATCACGCCATTGTCCAGCTAGCCGATTCAACGCATCGGTCGTGATTAGTATCGGGGACAGCAATCGTGAATTCCTCCAATTAAAATGAGTCCATCTCTGGATGTGTTGATCACAATGAGAAACAGCAATTGACAAGTGGTTGGTATATTATTTAAGAATTTTGGACGGTAAAACTGCATCAATGTGCTTCGCTTCGGGCATTGATGCTAAAGTTTTACCGTCCAAAATTTCGGTGATACCTGAATCAGCCGAAAAAATATAAGAGTCATTTCTTATCATTTAACTGCATATTACACCGACAAAATATTGTTCGATCAGACTTTAATTGTTGGATTATTTCTTGACCCATGACCTCAAATAACCTAGATTGTAAATCGATCGCACAAGAATGTACAGTCTGGAGTGATGACGTGAAACACATGTATCCAAGAAATTGAAAATAATTATGTCATGGGACACAATTATTCGCCACTCCGCTTCCAAATAGCGCTGTATTTGAGATTAAATGCCGATAATTGGGCCCCTCGCTATAAATAGACGAAAGAGTTTCCCTTTTTAGTTTTACGGACAGTGTACTTAATTGATGACGTGTACACACACTCCTAATATGTTCTTTAAACTCTGAAATTCGATATTATGAGATTTTCCGTATAATAAGTGCACAAAGGTCATTATTTATTTCCCTTACAAGTATTAGATGTTCTCTTTATATCTGTATTGTAAGAAGACATTATTATGTGTCTATTTCATGCAATAATTGATTTGTATTCCTTATGGTTTGTTTACACCAACTAATGTTGTGTAATGAAATCTTGAGTAAATCTTAAGTGCAAAAAGGTCATATTTAAAACACTGTAGCTCGAAAACAAGCAGGATAACCCCCCTTTTTTCTTTTTAATTTCCCGATTTCCCCTTCTATGCTGATATAAAAAATACACTTCCCAAAAAATCACTCCCGATCTCTATAATAGTATCATGGTAAGGGAGACAATTCCTTTGGTCTCCATTGCGTTTGTTTACAATGGGCAATTTATTCAAGCGTCTCAGTGAGCATGAATATTTTAAAACATACCAAACGACTAAAATTATACATTATTACAGGATATCCCCCTGTACATTACAGGGCATCCCCCTCATTCCTCTGTCCATCAATCTGCCTGTCTGTCACAAAAACTTTAAACTTAGTCATAACTTTTGAACGGTAAGTGGTAGGGATTTTGGTATTTCTGTGTCTGGCCATTGAGTTGATTTTTATTGTTTTCACGTCCTCTGAGACGTAGTTCCCGGCATATGGACACAGTTAGCCATTGGCCGGTGAGGGCTGCAAATTTAGATCTATGCTCGGTGCTCATGGCATCTGAGCAGGGAGGGATCTTTATCGTGTCATACCTGCTATGACACGGGGCCTCGGTTTTTGCGGTTTCATCCGAAGGACCGTCACATTTAATCACCTCTTACGACAAACAAGGGGTACTGAGGACCTATTCTAACCGGGGTCGCCACAGGACTGTATTCCATATGATAAGACTTTTCCAATGGTTCCATATTTTCTTTACCTTGTGTCCTTGACCTTGATTCCTGACCTTGATGAAGTTAATAGCATGCCCTCTAAATCTGCTTGTTGATACACAGATATATGATTCACCAAAAATTTTAGATCAAGTTTACATTTAGTTATTGTTGTCTGAATTATGTCCATTGGAACTTTGAGTACTTTGATTGATTGATCAATTGCTTGTTCTTTTCTATGTCCCCAGAATCAACAACTCAGGGGCATGTTGTTTTTGGCCTGTCTATCTGTCTATTTGTTCACTTGTTTGTGAGTAAAAATGTAACATTGGCCATAACTTTTGAACAAGTTTTGACATGTTTATTCTGTTTGATAATACCTTTCATATCAATTCTGAGGTCAATTTCATTGCCATATTTTACAGCATACATTGCCTATTTCAGTACATTCAATTATAATTTTCTATTATACCTACCTCAATTTTCTGTATTATTAATTTGTACGAATTAATTGATAGATATTTATTATCTATCCATATATCTTTCTAAATTAAGTAGATTTCATGTGTAAAAGTTAAAGGAGTTTGACGCCATGTTACATAGTTCTAGCCAACTTGCCAATTGACGCCAAAATACGCATGGGGGAAGGGTAATAGAATGTGCAATTACTCTGTAAAAATAGCTTAGTTTTTTTTCTGTAAATGAAAGCAGGATGATTACTTTATATTCATTTTGTGTTTTGTTAAAATTGAACTATACAATTTGATAATGTGCCATTTTTTGTTATTCTCTAAAGGACTTGAACTTTGACTATTCTTTCTTCAAATTATAGCCCTCAAAGCTATCATTAATTGGCTGATGCTCAGGATGTCTCTCACACAGCAGTTATATTGTCTATAATAATTTCCACTAAGGGCCCTGCGCCAGACATTCATAGTATTTCGGACCTTATGTTCCGACCATTATGAATCATGTCTGGTTATGTAATTTCCATGTTCCATGTGATCATTCTTCAAGTTGGCGCGTAAACTGCCGATTCCCACGTGTTGTGGGATAATTGCCTCTTATTATTAACGTGGTGGCAGCGTGGATACGACCCCCGAAACCACCAACTGTAGGTACTTTGTCACACCGAAATTTAAGTTTTACCGTGGACGCGTGTGATTATTTTGTTTTATTTTGTTTCGTTCAACTGCTACAACCTGTACAATGTAAAGGCAAAGATAACGAACAGTGATCAATCTCGTAAGTCCTAAATAAAATACAAAAACAAGAGTTGGGAAATCACGAGCCCCTGGACACCAGAGGTGGGACCAGGTGCCT
>CAJDSM010063742.1:0-12282 GCA_903981925.1 Ostrea lurida | reverse complement strand
GGTTGCCATCTATAACCCAGATTCTATTTTGGCGGAAGAGTCGATCACTGAAAAGAAATAATATCGCCAAAGGTACAGTGATCGTATTACTCTTCGTGGAAGACGGACGCTTCGATTGACTAGTATGTTCTATAAATATACGTACTTTGAGAGCCCAGTACTCATTAGCTCCCAGTGCTGAGAACGTGTAATTCCAATGATCAATTCGCGCAGGTCTCATACGCTACTCTTCTCAGATACGATTTACATAAGTAGTGTTCGTTCCGACCTAACACTTACAAGCTCAGATACAAGAGAGTGCTCCATATCTCTCCTCTACCTCTTACTGTCTCAGAGGATCAAGTGTTCTATTCCCTGAATAACTATGTGGAATCTCAGATGTTGCGCGTCACCATAGATTATGTCCGATCAGCACTTAGAGAGCAATTTAAAGACACAGAGATAGTTGACAGTTCTATCCTACATTCAAAGCAGCTGTAAACAATGTTTATTAATTGTGAATTCTCAATCCTGCACTATCATGACTATATTAAATTTTGTTCCTTTTTGTACTCTCCTGTTATTGAGCACGTTGTATAGTGTATTGTCTCAGACGAGGATTCCCAAAACTGCTCTTCACGTCCGTGAGTTCATTTACTGTGGTTATGCAGTTTAGTGTGCGTTATCAAATCCGATTGATGACGGTTAGACAGACTGGAATTTAGCGTTGGCATCGTTCATCCAATAATTCCTACTCTCAGCTCATCAGAAGACTAATAATAATAGTCATTCTGTACGCTACACATTATTCTACGACAACAGCCGCGGTTGTAATATTGTCGAGATACTGTGAGGCTAAGTTCAGCATACTGATAAAGAAGTGTTCATAGTATCTGGTGTGTAAATAGTGCCATTAACATAATGCTTGAGTGAATCCCTACAAATATAGCGCATAAGTAGACTCATCCAACATATGTGAGCGAGTAAGTCACGCAGTCCTACATTGTGCTGTTTACATTGCACTATTGTATAAACCATTCCATTTGACGAATAAGACATTTGCACATATCTTGAGAGTAGGCAGCGACGAACCACTTAGAGGACATATCTTTAGAAGACAACTGAGCAAAACGAAAGTGAAAAAGAATAAATATCAGTGTGGAAGTAGTATGCATGATAAGGATATGCTTCTATTGGCATAATATATTTATATTACAACAAGAAAATGATGAGAACAGGAGATATAATGACAAGTATGTGATGGACAATTAAGATGAAATAATCTTAAAATCAAAGAGGAATCTAAGTATTATAGTCTAGTTATTATTACAAAAAAATGATTTAGACGAGCGCCTGACCTTCTTCACGATCAAGTATCAACAGAGGATTTACATTTACTTGCATCGAATATAATGTTTAGTTAATTAATATATCACTGGATTGTAACGTACAATCTGTATATCTATGTTGGCTCTCTCTGATAAGTTACGACTATTTTACATGTTTGTGGAGTAAGTGTTAAACCGATAATACATGAGGTTTCTACCTAGTTTTAAAAAAACAATTACACTTATTATATAACAAAATCTGGGAGTCTATTGTCTCTCGAGAACTAGAACAAGAAACATAAACAGTGAGTGAGAGAGTGAGAACATAAAAATCTACACACATAAATTTAATGAGAGTAACTCCTACATCTCCCCTTGAATCATAGTAATAATACACTAATCTGATACATAAAATCATTCCAGATATAAGAGCGATGCTACACTAATGTGCACATATCTTAAATAAATGCGAATCCACTCACTCGCGTGCATGCGCATATATCCTATCTAGAGTTTTAGTCAGCCTTATGATTGTGCTATCTTCGTCTCTCTATACCGAAGTATTATTGAGCAGTACACAGCTGCTAGCTAGTTGTACACAAAGGTGGCCCGAGATACCTTCAATTAAGCCTCTCTCACTACGTACTTTTCCCGCGTGCGTGGCTCATCTGTGCTGCTGTAGAGACGTGCTCTGCTGTTTCTCTCTCTCTCTCTCCTCTTGCATCCTCATGCCGTGCTATTCTCTTCTCTTCGTAATTGCCTTCTTTCGCTTCGGTCTAAGGTCAATACTGTCTTTGGAGACTATACTTATCCCATTGCGGTACAGAATTTGACGAAATAATCCCACTATAGTGCTCACATTAGACTGAGAAATCGATTAATAACTTATCATCTTACGTATGGTGTAAAACTGTCCTCAAAATTTTCGTGCTGAGATATGATCACACTCTCTTCTAGTATATATCAGATCTGCAACCTTGTGCGTATATTGTAGCTTTTATATACTAATCTTATTTCATTTTCATTAACTTTACCATCTTCTCAATTGTTTTCACTAGATGTCTGATTATTGAATACCTACTCTAAATAGAGTTAATACCCTTTTGACGTTTCTTAATACACAATGCATATAAATATTATAACTCTCTCATGCTCCTCTCACATCCATCTAATAAAGTGGTGAAATCTAAGATGTCTAGAGATAAAACAATGTCTCACCACGGAGACCAGGATAGTATCAGTCTCGTGTGGCGATCGTCAGTACTACCTCACTTCATTGCGTAGCACTCGCGAGATCGCATACTTCTGAGAGGAAGATTTCTTCAGCACATTTCTACCCCAGAGAGGAGACTTATCTACAATCCTCCTCAGGTATTAGGAGTCTACAGTAAAACATAGTGTAAGTATATATCGTACAAATAATCATTAAAAACCAGAGAATAACCATGAGGTAAAAAACATGCAAGGATGATGTGAAGAGTAGATAAAGTAGCAACACTCATCTCAGAGACGTTCGATGAGGAAATATAGCACTCGAAGAACACTTAATATGAGAGTGCGAATTATGATCACTCATAGAGATTTTACAAGATACTAACTGAGTTGGTGAGTTATACATTGTTCCAGATAATTTTTACTTTAATATGTATACAGTTTATATGGTTTAGCTCTTCAGAAATCTCATTAGACAATGTCAGTTGAAATAAACACTTCATTCGGTAACTATCGAGATATAGTAGTATTCAGATGTAATTCAATACGAACGATTCGAACTGTCAAAGTGCAATATACTCTAATTTAAATAAATACTGCGAGAAAGAGACAAGCACTTCTGATACCTAAGTGTTCTCAAGTCTTTTGAATAATACTGCTATATTATGAGTTAGAGTAGATGCTCAATGATAAGTATGATGTGATAGAACCAAACACCTTTGAGTACTCACAAAAGACAACACGGTATGTATGGTGTAAGTTGCGTGTTTGTGACGACATTTATAATGAACCACATAAGAAATTCCATGAAACATTATAGTACGTAACCTACCAACACAAACTGCTAATCACATGTCCAGTGGAGTTTAAACCTGATTATTAGAATATAGCGATTCCAAACCGAATATAGTGATGAGTGTTCAGTAATTTGATCTCCTACCTCAGTTTTCTTAATAAGACGCAAACGTAACATGTCTATAAATAATTCAAAAATTGGCTATATTTATATCTATTCAGACATAAACATATAATTTTGCGTATTAAAAATAAACATATATATACACACTAATCAAGAGATAACTTATATTTTAACATTGTATACTCTTTATTGATGTCTACAGAAAGCCACCCATTGCCAAGCACAATTAGCGTGTACATTCACAAACCACCGGAATGGAGCACTCAGTCCTGATCTCAGTTCGGATAAAAGAGGGGAGTTGGTGTCCATATGCGTCTTGCATGGCCCCTTTTTTATGCACAAGATGGCTGTGATGGATAGAAATCTTCTCGAGAAGTACAGTGAACAAATAAGCTTCTTAGTGTGTGACTAAAATCCAGGCTATACCAGCAAAGTGCCAATCAAGAAAATGACAGACAGAAGTGTGGCTCATAACTTCGATAGTTCAAACATTGAGCATAATATGCAGGGGAAATAAAAAATCTATTTAGTATTAAAAGGACATTCTATTACAGGTAAGTTCGATCATAGATACTAGATGTAGTTGTTACTACTTGCCTACCAGTTGTTTCGAGAAAGCTGTGACCGTACAAAGTAAATCTAATAATGAATTAGATGCGTAAGAGTAGATAATAACCACACATTGTATTAACCACATGCCTTATGCCTAAGAATTTGTTACAAATTTGACTATGTGTAGATGCTCTGTGTATTATAATAACTAAGTGTACATCATGCGGCACATGAAATTTTGCAGAATTACCTCCTCTCACACGTGTACAACTTGAGTGCTGTGTTACACCAAAGCCAACAATTAAAAGAAGCGCATTACAAACTATCAACATCGCTCTCATATCGATGGAATGGAAGTGATAGATAAGACTAGAAGACACATGTACAAATAGCGATAGATACCGTTCCCAAATGTCTAGCATGTGCGTATCGTGCCCTACGCGCAGCGCAATACCCCCAGAAGAGAGCTGCATTTTTCTAACTCGCAATGTTACTAATATCTCTCCTTCTATGTTACTTCCTTTACATGTACTGGTTCAGATTTCTTTTCCTGTTATGATAATATATGATTGTAATATACATTATTAGTCTCCATAACTATAGGGCATACTTTCCAGGTGTGATAAGGCCTCGCGTCAGCAAGATGCTTTATGCCTCCATGGTCAACACCTATATTGCTTACCTTCGAATTTTATTTTACTGTACTGGTTCGCGGTGTATTTGTGTTCACTTTACACTCTACACGAGATTGTGTATTTGTATTAACATATTCAGAGCGGTTTTCAACTAATATTAGTTTGGAACTGTTATCTACTCACGGGTTTTTCTCTCATATGTTTATGCATTCTCGACCTTCTCTTGACAACACTTGTGACATATATATTTATAATTAATTTGGGGTTCTAAATTTGATATCTTTTTTAAAGTTTTAATGACAGAGACGATAATTAAGACTTAGCACAGTAAACTAATACCTTTATTCTTGAAAGCCAATATAAGTGGTACTTCAAAGAGAGATAAAACTTCTGAGAGTCTACCGGTTGAGAGGTTTCGAGATATCTAAATTATCTTTCAATTGATGAAACGTTTCTTAATAATTCTAATAATATCTTCGTTGTACTTAATGAAGCATTACTTCACATAGCACATTTCGTAAGATATATTTTCGTGTAGATACATGATTCTCGATACGTGTTAATTGACTATAATTCTGTGTGATCATCAAAACACCATTCATGGAATCAGGCATTAGGTTGGATATTGTGCGAACTAAAAAAGCTTGCACCGAGTATCCAAGTGCGTGTTAAAAAGCATATTATTCGCAACCGTGATGTATATTGACCTTGGAAAAAGGCGAGCACTAGATTCGTGTGGTGCCGACAATATTACTCCAATTCGGTGTTATCTAGCAGCTGCGTGAGTAGTAGATGTAGCTTGAAGCTCGTAGTATATGGCTAGACTTTATTATTAGTCTAGAACCTCAGAGTAGAAAATCGACTAGAGCGCACTATCGAGAGATTAAATCATGAGTCGTATAATATAGTTCTCATGTGGAATATGTAGAAAATACACGTCGAGGATTATATTAGTGGTTCATATTATATGCAAAACGATAAAGAGTGTTTGAAACGAAGTGATCAGGAGGATTAATAAAATAAGTAGAGATTTCTATTTTGAGAACGAAAACCGATCGCCGGTGCAAGTTGGCGGACGAGTCGATCACTGAAAAGAAAATATATCGCAAAGGTACAGTGATCGTATACTCTTCGTGGAAGACGGACGCTTCGATTGACTAGTATGTTCTATAAAATATACGTACTTGTGTAGAGCCCAGTACTCATTAGCTCCCAAGTTGCTGAAACGTGTAATTCCAATGATTCGGCAGGTCTGCGATACGTTATATTTGTCAGCAAATAGAACTGATCCATCTTCTACTGATGATGTCAATGCGTCACCATTAGAATCTGCTAAGGATTTTAGAGAAAATTGACGTCATGTACTCGATTTTAACAACAGCCTTCAGTCAAGTAGTGCGTTTGTGACGTTTTTGTAGGGGTTTTGGAATTCAGCAATCTCACGCTCGAAACGATTACCGAGTTTCTTCATAGGAATGGAATATGTTCGTTGGCGGTCACAAACCGTACAGAAAATAAGCAAACGCGCCAAATCCGAACACGCCGCATGTGAAAGATACGATAGTGTATAAGGTTTAGATGTATTGCTCATAAGCTGTATACTGCTTCGCTGTGAATTTGAGTACGTTCTTCTGTTATCAACTTGTCATCCCCGTCAGATAAAGATTTGAGAACGCCAGTTTAAAAATATGAATATAATCAATGTGTGTATTTCCTATATATGTGCATATACAGTGAGTACAAAATGAAAAGCAGTTTTAAAAGTTAATGCTTGCTTTTCAAATGCTTGCATTTGGTTAGTAATTGATTACGTCATCTGAACGTTTTAGAGACCATATTTGGGTAGTTTTAACACTAACATTGAAAGCAATCTATTACATATTGAGGGTGGTTTTTTTAGACTGAAGACACAAAAGGAAAGATGAAATAATACAAATGTATGAGCTTTATTTGGATATAAAATGGATCTACATGTAACATCAATCTCTTTCCATTAATTGACCAGGCTCGCATCGTTCCATTAGATTAGGATGATTGCTTTTTCTCTTTTAGTTTTAAGAAATCACATCAAAAGTCCTATATTAACTTCTCTCTCTTCATCTCTCTCTCTCTCTCTCTTCTTCTCTCTTCTTCTCTCTCCTCTCTCTCATCTTTGTTGTTTGTTGTTGCTGGGTGGAATGGTTAATAATGGTGACGAAAAGGGTCAAATGAAGTCGATTAAATATATATACCATATTTCGTAAACCATCCTCCTGATCGTGATAGATATTGTAGCTTTATCACTAATTCGTCCTTCAACTTATTTGTTTTCACTAGGTGGAGATATCAATGTCTGGTTTTCTCTTCCTCAAGATTAATATTTCCATATCATTATATTTACTAAGCACTACAGTTTTACACGCATAGTTTAGGGGTTTGAGAGGAGAGAGACGAGAAGGAGGAAGAGAGAGAGAGAGAGAGAGAGAGAGAGAGAGAGGAGGATGAGAGAGAGAAAATTGCCATGTAACTTAATTGAGTAAAATTAGAAATAAAAATTTAAAAAGGACAATAATTTATTTCCCATGTTCCAGATATGTTTAGTTATATTAATCGTATATTAACTTTAGTTTTTGAATGATGAATGTCGTTGAAACTTCTCTACATATAAAAAGTTATGCGAAACGATCAGGGATCAAAATAAACATAAGCAAGACAAGAATGTATTATGTAATATTTGTATAATGACATCTAAATGTATTAAGACAACTTAACAAAGCGGCAAGGTGTATGGGAATTGTTTACAATTTTAAACAATAAAATCGCAAATATAGATTTACCCAACAAACGTAATCCATTCCCGTATAAACTGTATTATGAACAAGTCAACCCGGAATATATGAATTTAGAATTATTTTCACTATTCTTTTAAACGACTATGTAAAAATTCTATTTTTCTAAAGCAATTTCATAAACATATACAACACAAAATTAATTTTTATGAATTTAGAGACCAGATGTGGTTTCTCTTTATGAAAATCTGTAGATACATTGTAGAAGTTTTTTGTTGAACCAATCATCGAGTTTTAGATGATGAGTTTAAATGAACCTGTTGCACGGAAATATATATATATGAATACAACGAATGTAATCACTGATAAACAGCTTATCTGAATTTGATTGACATAATTTTTGCAACCATAACCTCTGTTAATTACTGGCAGTATCTCAAGTAATTGTGAAAACCGGCCACATAAAAGGAACTACAATAAACCATTTTGAATGTATAATATCGGAAAACATTAATGATCGATTCTGCAAAGACAAAAGTCATTAAATTTTACTATTTGTTATGTAGTTATGTTATGTAGTTATCGTTATGTAGTTATGTTATGTTTTAATTTCTACTAAGGCTCAGGGGGTGTGGACCGGTCGCGAGGATGCTTACTCCTCCATGGCAACTGATCTACCTTGCTTTTGTCGGAGGTCCCGTGTTGCCCTACACTCGATTTGTATATGTTTTTTTTGGATTATGATTACGTTTGACACAAGTTAACTTCGCCTTTTTGTGAGCATCAGAATATATAAGTAATAACATGTTCTATAATGTAATCGCGCAACTATTGAAACTTTTTCTAATAATTTTCAGCATGTAAAATTTCAATTATGAGTTATACTTATGTTTTTGAAAATCTAAATTTCCGTGGATTTTTTGAAAATTTCGTTTCTATTGTGTTGAGTATGTAATGTTCATAGTATAATATTCAAACGTTATAGGATTAAAATGTTTAGATGTTATTGTATCTTTATTTGTTTAATAGATAAAGAAAAAACTGGGGGGATACTTATCGTTTATTGTGATTTGTAGTAAAAACACTAGTTTTGTCATATATATGAATCGAAGAAAAAGAGAGAAATAGAGGAATCTTGAATGAGTGCTTATGGCATATTGAATTTATGAAATGAGTTACCGGATTTAATATTTTACCTGTTGTACATATGTGTTTGGGTACAATCTTGCAGTTAATATTTTACAAATATGAAATCGTACGTGTAGTTTTATCCTGTATTAATCAATAACCATGGCTTTCTCAGAAATAGAAGATACAATAACAACAATATCAAAAAGTCTATTGAATATACTCCAGATTTCCCTTTACTTCATCAGGAGTACCAATCGTCGATACGCACGGTGATCTCGTCTTCTATTTTAAGTAGAAGACGAGATCACCCGTGGGTAAACGACGAGTGGCAAGAGTAATGTATAAACCGTTTTTGAAGAAAATTTTCGACATAAATATAAATTATATACTGGTACCAATTTTGATGCACCAGATGCGTCATTTTCGAACAAATTATTCTCTTCAGTGATGCTCAACCGAAAAGTTGAAAGTTGCAGGGTTTATAACGAACTCGTTTAAAGTCGCAATTTCGCAATTCTACGGTCGCTATAATGACCTTGTTTTGCGATTACAAAGTAACACTAAGTCTATGTTGACTGATTTGTTTCATACCTTTGTTAGAACTGTCATTTTCCTACTAGATTTGGACTACGGGTAATCCCGTTTACTTTATTTTTCGCACCTACGGGCTCAGCGGCGGGGTGTGACGGTCAGCAGAGGATGCTTACTCCTCCATGGCACCTGATCCTACCTTCGCTTTTGTCGGAGTCGTGTTGCCCTAACATCGATTTTGTATATTGGTTTATTTATTATGCTTAACGTTTACAAGATGTTACATTCCGCCTTCAAAAGTTTTGTATTTAGAGGAAACGAGCAAAACAAATCGAGTCTCAATACGCCGCTGAAGATTACAGACTTTTACTGGGCGCTGAGTTAACAGGCTGTACTGGGACTTCCAGATTTGAACATTCAAATCGTAGACCCCAACCTAGTACTGCATTCGGAAAATTCCACATTCGGTTTTGGCGGAAGGTCAATCACTAATTGATAAATCATAGAGTACAGTTTTATCGCCAACCACCGTGACGGGTGAATAGAAATATAAAATGGCGAAGTAACAATGTATTAAACGTATCATAGTCCAAAAAAAATCACATACAAAATCGAGCGTAAGGGCAACACGGACCTCCGACAAAGCGAAGGAGGTGCCATGGAGGAGAGCATCCTCTGCTGACCGGTCACACCGCCGTGAACCCGTAGTCGAAACAAAAGTAAACGGGTTACCCGTCGTCAAATCTAGTAGGAAAATGACGTCTAACAACCGGGTATGAAACAAATCTTAGTGATAATTTGTAATCGCAAACAAGGTCATTATGCGACCGTAAATTTGCGAAATATGACGTAAACGAGATTTGCTATAACCCTGCAACATGCACTTTTTGGTTAGTGTTTGGCCTCGCTTTAAAAAAATCATCATCGCGATGGTATGCCCCTGCGTATCGAATCACTGAGAGATTATACACATCCATAAGCAGGTGATAGTGGCACATTACTACATAGAAAATGGAAAGTTGACGATTGCTAAAGTCCATCAACGTCTATCATATAATGGTAAGTTGTCAGTCTGCCATCAGAGTCAATTTAAGTAATATCCAAATATGAAGCACATCTGTCAGATTCGTGGGTCTTTCTATTTCGAAGTTCGGTCAGGATATATCAATTTGGATATAATTGTTGAAAATTATGAATTTGTTATAATTGATAAGAAGCAATCGTCTATATACCATATGTAGTTGAAAGGACACGGCAATTTTTTTTTTTTTATTTATCCCGTAACAGTTTTTGAAAAATTAATGCTTCTGATTGACATCGTAAATATAGTTACTTTTGAGAGTCCAAGTATCATTGCTCCCAGGCTGAAGAAACGTGTAATTCCATGATCCAGCAAGGTTCGCGATAACGTTTATTTGTCGGCGAATAGAAACTGATCTAATCTTCCGCTGGTGATTTGAAGTGTCACCATTAGAATCCATCGTAACTACTCGGCTATTTCCGTAACCGGCAAAATGAACGCGTTACGGAAAAGGACGAGTGTGAATTCCGATGCATTAGAATTGTAATATCATCACGGTACCTAATTTTTGATGCACCAGAATGCGCATTTTCTAAATCTACTACTTAAGATTTAAGGAAATTGGACGGCATGTACTTGGTCGACAACAGACTGTTTGTTTAGCTCTTAAGGGTTTTTGAATTCACGGCGGGTGTGACCGGTCAGCAGAGGGTGCTTACTCCTCTCATGACACTGATCCTACCCTTCGCTTTTGTCGGAGGTTCGTGTTGCCCTACACTCGATTGTATATGTTTTTTTTGATTATGAATTACATTTGACACGATATTAATTTGGCTTTTGTATTTCTACAAATCTCAGGTCGAAGCGACACGGTTCTTCATAGGATATGAATCTACATCAGCGTCACAAACTACCAGAAAACTACAAAACATGCCAAGCCGCAACCTTCATGTTTAAGTTAATTTTCCCACAGGAAAAAATGTACCTTTAAAAGTTTACTGTCATATCAAGCAACATGCGACAGTAGCTATATATCCTCATTTGCATGTGATAAAAAGGTATCATATATGACCTTCCAAAGTGTTACACATTTAATCCATCAGCATTTCCATAGAACAAGAATCCAGATGTAACCAGCAGAAAAGGCAGATGTTGAAGGTTTCTCAGTTTATTATCATATACAAGAGCATTGATATACAATAACAGAACAAAATGATAAGTGAAACATATAGAATGATCTATTACAAAGATGAAAATGAACAATTTTAAGTAATTACTTTACAGTAACGTTTTCAAAAGAATCTAATAACTTTTGAAAACGATGTAACATGTGTTCTGTAAATAATTTCATTTTGATCTTACAGACTCATAATAATAGTTCAAATTTTATCAAAACTTTGACTGCAAAAAATACATAAAGTTAGGAAACTTGCAATCAAAATTATGATGTAAATGAAGACTTTACTGGTAATAAAGACATAATTTTATATGAAGTTTCTTACATACCCATACTTAAGATGCAGATGATATAGACCCCAAGTTCAATTAACTCATCGAAACGTATTACTTGCTTCTGATTTAACTAATAAAACGCGGTAATTTATATTAAAAGGAAAACTCTATTACTGGATAAGGGTCAAAATACAATGAACTCGAGACACTGAAATAACAGAATGAACTTAACTAGCAAAACTCAATCAGGTGCGCATTAGATCTGACGGTTTTTAATTTTAAAGATTATATTTAGCAAATGATGAAAAGAAAAATAATGAAACGAATATTGGGTTCTCATAATGTCACACTTCAAAATTAACAATCTTGAAGTGTTGTGTAGTTTTAGTGTCACGCATTCAGTCGGTAATGTTTCGAGTTGATTTAGCTTCGCTCCTAATTTGTATTTCTAAAAGATTATGAAAAAGAAAACGTATTTTACTGTTTTACAGGGTGTTAGTGAAAAAGTGAGACACTTCATAATGCTTCCATGCATAATTAATCAGGTGATACATGTATACAAACAGTGATAATCCTTAACTCCGTATAAGGAATTTGGTTGGACAAAAATTAGATTAGGACAGAACCTGAAACACAACCTGAGAGGTGGCATTAAGGTGCCCAGGAGGAGTAAGACCCTTTCGATCGTCACACTCGTGAGTTCTATTTCTTGATCGGGCAAACAGAGCACACTGCACGGCAAAAATCAGTGTCA
>CAJDSM010063738.1:3452-23436 GCA_903981925.1 Ostrea lurida | reverse complement strand
AGAGTCCGCCCAGAGGACTGCCAATGCTGTGGATATATAAATGAAAATAAACATTGTACAGACAAAAGAAATCTGGAAAAATTAATTTCTTAGAATAAATCAGATTCAAAAGGTCACTTCCTTCACAAAAGCAGAAGGCATAAGACATGAAATAATAATTTTGCATGGAAAATAAAAAATCTTATTTTCATGTTGGCCTTGGCTGTTTCAGGCTGTATCTTTGGTGCATGGTATTTCTTCTTAAAATCAATTTCTTGTTTTCAGTTGTGCTGATCAGTAAAGTTAGCTTCAAAATTGATTATTACTTTTAACAGAAAGTTTAGGTACTTTAGAGTTTAAAGACAGAAAAAGCTGATTTCTCTCAGCTGACCTTTGATGACTTTGTGAAGGAAAGTATCTCAATTCAAACATCTGGAAATTTGTGTATCAAGGGTTATATCTACACTAGGCCAAAAAAAAATATATGTAGTTATTAACGAATCATGCCGCCGATCCCTATTTTTACCCTAACAAACCTTTTAATTAACAATTATACTACATACATTATCAAACTGAAACATACTAAAAAAAAAAAATGAGATCCGTACCTACAGAACGATTTTTTCCAGAGGTGACAGTATTTTAATAAAACAACAGTATCTTCTTTTTATAGCCTTAGAATTTGTTGTACCTGGTAATACTCCAATCGTAAATGCTTATGCTTCCACTGCCATCTTCTTTAATTCTAACAATCTAAAATACAGGTATACATACATATTAGAAATATGCAATGAAATGACTTACCAGTATTTCATATACGTCTATATATCAGTTGGGATTTTCTAAATATCTTTCAGAATTTATGATTTGGTTACTAACCACCGCATTTATGCTTATCCACGGCAAGAAGCTGGAGTGATGTTCATAAGGTCCAACAAATACAATCTAGAAAAAAATATTCCAAATACAATGTAGTTCAAATATCCAGTAAACATGAATTTCCTCTAAATTCAGAATCTTTTTTTCAATAAATCTAATTCTATTTAAACAAATTTAAATGGTAGATTGTATTTTCAAAACTTACTGGCGATTTCTCCGTATCAAGTGCATGAACAAGCTTGTGGACTGCTGCAGTAGTCCCACTTCCACAAAAGATCACCGAATCGTGTTCACTAGCGTGAACAGAGTTCCGAACAATATCCCTGCCAAAAAAACATCATAATTAGTTGATTCTTCATAGGTATGCAAGACTAATAATCATTCTTATTTACTGTATACCTGGAAAGTTTTTATCAGTTTTATTTTTGCCTGGATGCATTGAAAATTGATTTTGTTCCATTTCAAATTTGCAAAAAGTCCACTCAATACTACTATTAAAGGGGTAAAAATTTAATTTTTAATTTGTCTCACTCCAATTATTAGAAATGTAAGTCACGTGATTTGCTCTCTATCAGCTGAAAAATTGTGAGGCCATGCGACTATGCGACCCACAATGCGTCCACAAAAATGTTGTATTCACTGCGGTATACATCATTAACAACTCCATAAATAAAAAGGTGTGAGGTTTGAAGACAAAAATCAAATTGAGGCTGACATTTCCCAGTATACAGTAGAGTTTATATTTACCTTGCTTCATGTCTGTATAGTGTAGTCTAGAGTTTATATCTACCTTGCTTCGTGTCTGTATAGTGTANAAGTATACAGTAGAGTTTATATTTTACCTTGCTTCATGTCTGTAATCACCGTGTAGAGTTTTATCTACTTGTTCGTGTCTTGCCCTTGTACCGTGTACACGAAGTTAATCTGCACCAGTTCATACTGCTTTGTGTCTGTATAGTGTAGATTTATCTTAACCTTGCTTCATTGTCCTGGTATAGTAGGCTAGCTTCAAGACCGCGTATCTACCCTTGGCATCGTGTCTTCGTTACAGAGTGTAGAGTTATCTACCTTGCTTCCTGTCTGTACAGTGTAGAGTTAATCTACTGCTTCTGTGCTGCTAGTGTAGAGTTATCTACCCTCTGCTTCGGTCTTGTAATACGTGCGTAGAGTTATCTAACCTTGCTTCGTGTCTGTAATAGTGTTAGAGAGTTCATCTACGTTTGCTTATTTGTGTCGTAATAACTTCATGTGTAGAGTTGTCTACCTTTGCCTTCGTGTCTGTATAGTGTAGACGTTATCTACCTTGCTTTGTGTCTGTATAGTGGGTAGTACGCTTATCTACCTTGGCTTCGTGTCTGTACAGGGTAGAGTCTTTTTCAGAGTTCTTTGACTACCCTACCTATTTGAGCTAGTGTCTGGTCTGTAATATTCCACACGCTGTAACCCTTATGTTATCTACCTTGCTTTCGTGTCTGTACATTGGGTGTACGGAGTTATCTCTCTTGACTTCGTGTCTGTACATGAGTGTACGTTCTGAATTACCCAGTTACGGATTGCCTAGTCAATGTCTTGGATAGTGTAGAGTTATCTACCTTGCTTCTGTGCTCTGTTATTGGTACGAAGTTATCTACCTTGCTTCGTGTTCCTGTATAAGTTGTAGTTGATCTTGACCTTGCTCGTGTCTGTATAGTGTAGTGTTCTCCCTATCCTTTGCTTCAGTGTCTTGTATAGTGTAATCCGTCTATATCTACCTTGCTTCACCATAGCTCTGGATTAGTCGATACGAAAGGTTATCTATCCTTCTTCGTGTTCTGTATATGTGTTAGTAGCTCCTTAGTCTCCCATAGCCATTTGCCTTCGATGATCTGTATAGTGTAGACCCGTTATATCTACCAAGCTTGCTTTTGTGGTCTGTATTAGTGTACCGGAGTACGTATCTACCCTTGCTTCGTGTCTGTATAGGTGTAAGAGTTATCCCTACCCTTCGCTTCGTGTCCTGTACAAATAGTGTAGAGTTTTACCCTGCTTCGTGTCTGTACACGTGTGACTGCTGAAGAAGAAGTCAAACTCGTTGTCGTATGAGTGTTCCCATAATCTGGCAGGACCTCATTGTGGATATAATCTTCAATAAACTTCAGCGCTCTTTAGTTTCCCATAATTGAAAAAATACAAAACAAATTATACTACAGAACTAATTATACATGTACTACAGTTACAGATTATTAGCAAACACTGCAAGTAATCACCAAGAGATACAACCCTAGCATATACACCAATATGTCTCTGTAGGTAATTTGGTTTCTATATGAATAAATACATTGTACAATATAGCTTTGCTTACATCCTTTGATATTTGTAAATCAATAAGGCTATAAAGCTGGTGGATCTGAATGAGGATAGATCTATATAAATGTACACCAATTCTCCATTTTTCACCCTGCTGTGCTTGTACCATCAAGAAAATCATAGTGAAAACAGCAAGCAGTCTGAAGAGTAATTCTCCAAGTGAGCTCTAATTACAACATGTGTGAACATAATGTCAAGTTACACATTCAATAATAATAAAAGAAAAGTTAGTGAAACTCCCATTCTGCATTGCTGTAACCAGATTTCCTTTTGCCTCCAAGACTAATGGAAGGAAACCAGTATCGTTCTGTGAAGTCAATAGACAAGATGATACTACCTGCATTTGAGTGTGGTCTTTATTTCAATGTCTCAGTACAAGAATATATATATATATGATAAAATGGTGCATCTAAAGGTGGAGTATCTCATAACTTATGTCGTCCTCTGTACTGTGAACTATTTACTAACTGACTAATACACAATCTGATTCCAGTTTAATGACTAAAGCCTTACACTTCACTTTGGAAAAGTTTGAGGTTGCTTTCGTGCTTTACTCTACATTCTAAATAAATAGTTTCGGTGTCGTAGTAGATAGAACGTTCTATCGTTAAAATGACAGATGTCCTTCGGACCTAATTTCTGTGGAAACGAGGGGTTATTCATAATTGGTCTTTCAGGCCAAGTAAGACCGAATAGGAATAACCCCTTGTTTCAACAGAAATTACTCCGGACCCGGTTTAACAATTGAATTCCACCCCTATACTCGCTTTGTAGCAAAAAAATTTGTAAATGCAGTCCGTATACCAAATAAAATGAGTCATAGAAGTTATAAATACCCATAAACTGAAATGAATTTAAACCACTCTTTGGTGTCATTGTTGCATTGTAATTAAGGATTTAATATATTTTGTCATGCTGATTTACTCAATCACTATTAGCCACTTCCAGCAAATTAGCAGCAAATTTGAATAGAGAAATTTCAAACAACTAGTGTGGACACATTTTTCTTTATTCAAAGGATTTACAAATAACAGAAAGGGTTTGTTACTCCTATAAATAATAGAGGGTGAAGCCCTCTCATGGCCCAAAGGGCGAAGCTCTCCCTATAAGTAACACGTATGTTTAAAAAGGAAAATATAGAAAACTAATGAAAAATCAAACCATACCTATGGAAATTGAAAAATGTGGTCAAAATGGTGTAGATTCGAATGCAACCGTGTGAACATGTATTTCTCCATTCTGAATCTTGTCTATCACAGTTCACAGTGTCCTGAGATGTTACATAAAATTTGTATTAAATAAACTCCCAAAAAAAACAAAAACAAATGTAATCCATATGTTCTTTGCAATTTTATAATCACTTCTTGGTTGCTTTTGACTTGAACATGTTAAGTCTGTACATTTTCAAAACAATAATATGACGACGAATATGTCGTCACAATTAATGCACTGTTGACATTAATTTGCATAGCATTTCAATGTGAATGAATAGGCGGATCAAATGGCTAAACAATGAAAGCTGCCCGCACACATCCATAAATTTTTACTAATACAACATTTAATACTTTCTGCTTCGCCCTCAAACACGGTCACATCGTAAGACATATATTACCTCTTCTTACACGCATTCCATCTAATAGCTGCGAAATTCGTTTCAAAGTGGGTCTGCTCCGATTTGCTACATTGCGAGCATAGGGAAGGATTTCTAACTGTGGTGAAGGGACCAAGACTCCGATAGAATATTCGAACTAGTGTCGTAGTATCTTCCTTGAAATACCAGTTACAAGAAACTACAGAACTTTTATCTAAAGCTAAATGAAATATTTCATACCTTCCTGAGGCAATATAGTCCACATATGTCACTAAAATCATAAAAAGAAAAAAATTAATGCCATAGGAGCACATTTCAATGACATAACTTGACCACACGTTTTATATGATGAACCACAGGGGCTCGTCACCAACTTTTTGTTCTTATTTAAAAATTTGACACGTCTATTCATTATTAAAATTGACACCGTCTATTCTATAACAACAAGGAGGGAATCCGGTCCCAAAAATCGCTACTCACATTTTGAGTCGTCTCGTAAAATATTACGAACGTATTGTACAATCCAGGTATGAATCAATCGGGTAAAGATCATATTTTTGTAAAAATACCTAATATTAGTTTGCACAGCAACGATAAGAAGAAATAATGCATTTTCTATCGTTTTTGGATCCACAGAACTTTTCCTCATCAACAACCTGAAAGACTGCGTTTCTCATGGTCAATCATACTCTTAAGTTAACTCGTGTATTATAGGCGGGTACTTAAATGAAGAAGAGAAACATGTCGGAAATTGACAAAGAAGACACGTAGGTTCGTGGTGAGTAACAAATTAAATTTAAATATGTATTTAAGTATTAAATACATTAATACAGCATATATCCATGTGACAACCCGTAAAGCATTACTGGCACACGCGTACGAGTTAACGTGAATGCGAAAGGAGACCAACAGAAGCGTACCCGGGCGATTGAGGAATATAAGTTCCTGTGATTTCAAAAACGAAAGGAAAATGCCAATCTCCACATATATTGCCGAGCAAAAATATAGTATACAAATCTAGATCTCCCCGATATTCGATTAGCTTGGATTGTAAAATTCAAAGTCCGTAGAGTAAATAATGAAACCGAATTGAAATTGTTTGAGGTAGCGATTTTGGGGAGTTCGGATTCCCCCCTTGGTTGTAATTATATAGAATAGAGAGGGTCAATTCGTTGACGAAGCCCCTGTGATTGAAACAGATGAGAACGTCACCTTTTTCTTTAATCCAAAGGTCACTAAAAATTTTTGTCTTTCCCGATTACGTATCTTCGAATGTACTCTAGAAAGATGCTCTTCGATCTTATTCATTCTAAGATATTGTTCAGACGTCAGATGTTTCTTTTGTACCGAAAAAATTGGACGATTTCTAGATCATTGTGGATTTTTCTCCATGGCCTGCCCTCCACTTGGTTTGTCTTCGTCACAAAATGTTTGAAAAATTAATTCGGACGTTTCGTCACCCAGACGTTTTCGACACCTGTCTTTCGATACATTTAGTCTGAATTAGTCATTGTTAATCAATAATGACTCCCTTCTTCTGAATTTTCAATAAAATTTGTGCATAAATACATCTATGATTCAGAATTTCTTTTGCAAATCCAAGAAACTTTTTGCTGCTGAATTTACCCTCTGGACTACCACCATGCCAATATTAATAACTCTCTCTTCCGACTCTCATCTCAGAGTTAATTACTTACTTTTTGTAGGCTACCTTTATAAATTATCCTCAGGATTGGGCCATAATATGTTTCAAAGTATTTACAAGTTTGTACATTTCCCTAGTGTATATTATTATAACTAATTTCTTCCTCCTACACACCATCAGAATTTTTTTTTTTTCTTCTTCTTTTTGTTTTATTTGTTTTAGATAATTTCAAAAATAATTTGAAAGGGTATTTCGAAAATATAGCGTACATGAGACATTTGAAAGATATCAAAGAAAAGGGTAATGGAAAATAAAATAAGCCGATTTTTTTTTTTTACTCAGCCTCCTATAATGAAGTTGTAGGTTTCCAAATAAGATTACATTTTTGTATATTTTAAGAATTTTTCATAATCATTTTGGAGGTCCACGTTATGGAGTGTAAAATTAACATGGACTTTCAAAAACTTGATTAATAATCTTCCAATTATTTAAGGATTTCAATGATTCCTTAATTGAGCGCAACAATTCGTATTGGGTCTCTTTAAATAATTAATGATATCTGCCGCCTGGATGATCTGTTGATAACATTTAATAATCTGCTGAACCGATGAGTTGCATTGTTGCGCTTTCAATTAAAATGAAGAAATCAACAATTAAGTTGAAGAGGCACAAGAATTTCAATCATTTCGAAAAGAACAAAAATTCAAGCAATGAGCGCATCCAGTTGAATTCATTGCTTCTCAATAAAACCGAATTATCACACTTCAATTGAATCGTGTCATTAATTTTTTTTCCAAAAAATTTTTTTTGGATTTTTACGGCGGCAATTAGTTGTTTTTAGATAAAGCAACCCATTTAATTAGAGATGTCTTCAATTCAACTACCCACAATATCTCTTTTTTAGAAATGGAACTTACTTGCTTTACTAAAAGGAATTTCATGCTCACGTGAATTCCTTACGTAAAATTACTCAATTAAACTATTTTTTGGAATCCTGGAGCACAACATAAAATATGACAAACATTTTATTTTTTTAAATTATTATATGTAACGATAAGGAGTTAAAAAGCCTCTACAAACTTTGTGAAATCTGTGGTTCCAGTGCTAGGATGGAACTATCATTAAGTGGAAAATGAGTTGTCTTTTTGGAAAAAAATATTTTATCTTTTGTCTAAAAATGATAAAGAGTAAACAAAAACAATCTTGGCCTTTCAAAAAGCAAACTATAAAGGTGCATGGATTATACGAATAAACAATCATTGGACTTTTGAGTATTTCGCTATAAAAACTGAACCAGAAATACACTTTCATTACCTCTCACATTTTGTTTTAATTCTTGGTTATCAAATATACAGATCATTGTTTGCTACACTAACTAATGCTGTTATATCTCTGATCACATTCAGGAGTACTCATTTTATACTCACCACATAAGTACGTCCTATTATATCATCACAAAACAAGACAATATCACAACACTTGAATTAGGCCAGTCAAATAAGCCAATGCTGGACCACAACATTTAGTGAATATTATCCAAATAGATGCTTTTCCCGTATATATACTCTCATTGTATCGTGTCACCCCTCGACTCTCCCCCCCCCCTCTGTGGTGGTATTGTGAGATGAGATGCGATGCGTGTTGAGCAGTAATTAAATGAGAAAATAGGTATACTGCAAAAGGGGAAAAGCATTGATTGATATCACTAAATGTTGTGGTCCCACA
Organism: Ostrea lurida; assembly: GCA_903981925.1. Classification (NCBI taxonomy): domain Eukaryota; kingdom Metazoa; phylum Mollusca; class Bivalvia; order Ostreida; family Ostreidae; genus Ostrea; species Ostrea lurida. The sequence continues at coordinate 15,271 of CAJDSM010063738.1, read as the reverse complement.
GCCATTATATACATATATATATATATCAGATATTGGCTAGATGGGGCTCTCTCTCTTCGATTATTATTGCTCTTATTGTGTAAAAGCACTGTGTTGAAATTCCATGCAGTGTTGTACAAATGTAGACTTAATTCTGGTGTACAAACATGATCTGTTATTGATAACCAAGATTAAAAACAAAGGGATATTGTTGAAAAAAGTGTACTTTCTTTGGTTTTCATTTTTTTATAGCGAAATACTCAAGTCAATGATTGTTTATTCGTCATAACCATCACCCTCTTGGCCATCGATTGTGTGTTGATGCGCAAAATTGTTTGTTCCTCTCTTCTTAACTCTATGTCCCTCAAAACAAACTCATATATATATGTGTGTGCGCCAAAAACGGACCGACGAGCTGTTTCATGTTCTTACACGTCTATAGTTCCATCCTAGCACTGGAACACAGATTTTCACAAAGTGTAGAGGCTTTTTTTTAACTCCTATTCGTCTACACTATAATTTTAAAATAAATAGAACATGTTTGTTTCATATTTATGTTGTGCTCCAGGATTCCCAAAAAAATTAGTAATTGCAGTAACTTTTACGTAAGGAATTTCACGTTGAGCATGAATTCCTTTAAGTTAAAGGCAGTAGTTTCCATCTAAAAGAGATATTGTGGGTATGTTTGAATTGAAGACATCCTAATTAAATGGTGCTTACTAAAACAACTATTGCGCGTATTCATTTAATAATGACACGATTCAATTGAAGTGTGATTAATTCGGTTATTGAGAGCAATGAGTTCAACTGATGCGCTCATTTGCTTGATTTTTGTTCTTTTTCGAATGATTTGAAGTTCTTGTGCTGCTTCAACTTAATTGTTGATATTCTTCATTTAATTGAAAAGCCGCAACAATGCACTCATCGGGTACTTTCAGCCAGATTAATTGAATGTTAATTCAACAGATCAATTCCAGGCCGGCAGATATCATTAATTGATTTAAAGAGGCCCAACTCGAATTGTAGCGCTCATTAAAGGAACATTGAATCCTTAAAACTAATTTGTGAGATTATTAATCAATTTATTGAAAGTTCCATGTTAATTTTATCACGTCCATCACTCGTTACCCTCCGCAGAAGTTGTGATTATGGTTCAAACGATATCACAAAAATGTAATCTTATGGAAACCCTACACTTATTATAGGAGGCTGAGTAAAAAAAAAATGCTATTTTATTTTCCATTTACCCTTTTCTTTGATATCTTCATGTCTCTGTACGGCTATATTTTCAGTACGAATACCCTTTCAAAATTAGTATTTCTCTCTGTAATCTAACTAGAGTGAAGCAGCCAAACAAGTCAATGAAGGAAAAAAAAAAATAATGTGTGACTCTCTCAGGTCAGAGAGAATGAAGTAGCTCACGTTTCATACTCCTTCCATATAATTACTCTAGGGAAATGCTTAAAACTTGTAAATACTTGAACATATTATGCCCAATCTGAGGCTCCTCTCTCTCTCTCATACTAAAAGTAAGTCTATTAACTCTTGAGTGAGAGTCGGAGAGAGAGTTATTATATTGGCATGTGGTAGTCAGAGGGTAAATTCAGGCAGCAAAAGTTTCTTGGATTGCCAGAATCTGAATCATAGATGTAATTATCACCAAAATTTTATTGAAAAGTCAGAAGAAGGGAGTTTCATTATTTGATTTAAATATGGACTAATTCAGACTAAATGTATCGAAAAGACAGGTGTTCGAAACGTCTGGGTGACGGAAAACGTCCGAATTAATTTTTCAAACCCATTTTTGGTGACGAAAGACAAACAAGATGAGGCCAGGCATGGAGAAAATTTCTCTCTCCCACATATGAGCTAGACTACGCAATTCGTTCCAATTTTATTCGGTCCAAAAGAACATCTGACGTACTGAACTATAGAATTATTACAGAAATCGAACACGAGCATTTCTTCTAGTAGTAACTATTCGACTTCCTCTACTCAGGTCCCTAATCGTTGCGATCATGACAACACAACAAGTGTTTAGCGTGGCACCTTCTATGGCCAGTGTACAGAGATTGATCGTGTTTCTCATCTTGTCTTCAATCAAGGGGCTCGTCACGAATTGACCCTCTCTATTTCTAGTACATATTATACTCAGGGCCACCTCGGAATCCGAACTCTCCCATTAAATCGCTACCTCAACAATTTTCATCGTTTCATCTCCCTCCTACGTGGACGAGTTGGAATTTTACAATCTAAGTCTTAATCGATGGGAAAGATCATAGTTTTGTAAAAAATACATAATATTGTTTGCCTCGGCAATTATATGTGGAGAAATAATGCATTTTTCTTTCGTTTTGAATCACAGGAACTTTTTCCCTCATCACCCGAAATGGAACGCAATTCTGATTGGTCAATTCCATTTCGATCACGTTAACTCGTACGTCGGTGTGCCGTAATGCTTTAGGGAATATGTCAACATGGATATAAAACATGCTGTATTATGTATTTAATTACTTAAATACATATTTAAATTTAATTTGTACCTCACCACGAAACCTACGTGTCTTCTTTGTCAATTTCGACATGTTTCTCTTCTTCATTTAAAAGTACCCGCCTAACTATACACGATTTAACTTAAGAGTAATGAATTGACAATGAGAACGCGTCTTCAGGTTGGTTTGATTGAGGAAAAAGTTCCCTGTTGGTCCAAAAACGATAGAAAATGCATTATTTCTTCTTATTACGTTGCTGGTGCAAACTAATATTAGGTATTTTTTACCAAAAATATGATCTTTTACCCGATTGATTCATTACCTGATGTACAAATTAACGTTCGTAAATATTTTAACGAGACGACTCAAAATGTGAGGTTTAGCGATTTTGGGAACCCGGATTCCCCCCTTGTGTAAATATAGAATAGACGGTGTCAAATTTTAATAATAGAATAGACGGTGTCACAATTTTAATTAAGACAAAAAAGTTGGTGACGAGCCCTGTGGTTCAATCATATAAAACGTGTGGTCAAGTTATGTTCATTGAATGTTGCTTCCTATGGCATTAATTTTTTTCTTTTTATGAATTTTAGTGACATATGTGGACTATATTTGCCTCAGGAAGGTATGAAATATTTCATTTAGCTTTAGATAAAGTTCTGTAGTTTCTTGTAACTGGTATTTCAAGGAAGATACATACGAACTAGTTCGATATTCTATCGGAGTCTTGGTCCCTTCACCAACAGTTAGAAATCCTTCCTATGCTCGCAATGTAGCAAATCGGAGCAGACCCACTTTGAAACGAATTTCGCAGCTATTAGATGGAATGCGTGTAAGAAGAGGTAATATATGTCTTACGATGTGACCGTGTTTGAGGGCGAGCAGAAAGTATTAAATGTTGTATTAGTAAAATTTATGGATGTGTGCGGGCAGCTTTCATTTTTAGCCATTTGATCCGCTATTCATTCACATTGAAATGCTATGCAAATTAATGTCAACAGTGCATTAATTGTGACGACATATCGTCGTAATATTATTGTTTGAAAATGTACAGACTTAACATGTTCAAGTCAAAAGCAACCAAGAAGTGATTATAAAATTGCAAAGAACATATGGATTACATTTGTTTTTGTTTTTTTTGGGAGTTTATTTAATACAAATTTTATGTTAACATCTCAGGACACTGTGAACTGTGATAGACAAGATTCAGAATGGAGAAATACATGTTCACACGGTTGCATTCGAATCTACACCATTTTGACCACATTTTTCAATTTCCATAGGTATGGTTTTGATTTTTCATTAGTTTTCTATATTTTCCTTTTAAACATACGACTTTATTAGGGAGAGCTCGCCTTTGGGCGATGAGAGGCTTCGCCCTCTATTATTTATAGGAGTAACAAACCCTTTCTGTTATTTGTAAATCTCTTAATAAAATTTATCAACACACATATATGTTCTCGAATTTCTCTATTCAGAACTTTTGCCTTGCTCAAATTTGCTGGAAGTGGCTAATAGTGATTGAGTAAATCAGCATGACAAACATATATTAAATCCTTAATTACAATGCAAGAGTAGCACGAGAATAGTCACCAAATGGAGCTGTAAACTGTGCGATGTTCAGTTCATAGGTCTTTATATACTTCTATGACTCACTTTTATTATGGTATACGGACTGCCATTCTACAAACACATGTTTGCTATCAAAGCCGAGTAGGTTTGGGGGACATTGCGAAGAGTATTAGGTCAACTACAAGCCGGGTCCGGAGTAATTTCTGTTGCAACAAGCGAGAGCTTATTCTATTCATGGCGTCTACTGGTGGCCTGAAGAGACCATTATGAATAACCCTCGTTATTCCACAGAATTAGGTATCCGAAGGGACATCTGCTCATTTTAACACGATAAGACGTTCTATTACTACGACTACCTGTAAACAATTTTAGATGTAGAGTAAACAGAAGCTTCTGAATATTCCAGTGGCCAGGTTTACTAAGGCTTAGTCATTAAGCACTGAAAAGCATGTGTACCATCAGTACTTTTCAAATAAAGGCCACGATCATAAGTAGCGTTAACGCACCTTTAGCTACTTGTTCTATCTATTATTTATCTCTAAGTCAATAGACGCATAAGTTATGGGTACCCACCTTAGATGCCTATTTTTCAATTATATATATAGTTCTTGTACTGAGACATTGAAATAAAGACCACACTCAAATGCAGGCAGTATCATCTTGTCTATTGACTTCACAGAACGATACTGGTTTCCTTCCATTAGTCTTGGAGGCAAAGGAAATCTGGTTACAGCAATGCAGATGGGAGTTTCACTAACTTTTCTTTTATCAATGTGTAACTTGACATATGTTCACACATGTTTGTAATTAGGCTCACTGGAGGAGAATTTACTCAGACTGCTTGCTTTTTCAACTATGATTTTTGATGGTCACAACGCACAGCAGGGGTGAACTGGAGAATTGGTGTACATCCTTGTAAGTCCCATCAGATCCACCCTCAATTATCACACTCTATTCCTGAGTTTACAAATATCAGTGTAAGCATTCAGCTGTACAATGTAGTTTTATTCTTCAATATACCAAATAACCTCTAGAGACATATCAGTGTATATGCTCGGGTTGTATCTCTGGTGATACTTGCAGTTGTTTTAATTAATCAGTATAACTGAACTAATGTATAATTAGCTTCTGTAGTATAATTGTTTTGTATTTTTTCATTTATGTTGACAATAAGAGCGCTGAATTTATTCGAAGATTATATCCACAATGAGGTCCTGCTGATATGGGAACACTCATACGACAAGAGTTTGACTTCTCTTCAGACGACACTGTACAGACACGAAGCAAGGTAGATAACTCTACACTATACAGACACGAAGCAAGGTAGAATAACTCTACTCACTATACAGACACGAAGCAAGGTAGATAACTCTACACTGTACAGCACGAAGCAAGGTAGATAACTCTACACTGTACAGACACGGAAGCAAGGTAGATAACTCTACACTTGTACAGACACGAAGCGCAGACGCGGTATAAGCTCATACTACTTACAGACATGAAGCAAGGTTAGATAACTACACTAACAGACACGAAGCAAGGCTAGATAACTCTACTGTATACTGGGAAATCCAGACTGCCCTCAACAGAAGACGCAGGAAAATATATAAACTTCCTCTACTGTAACGTTACTTGGAAATGTCAGCCTCAATTCGAGTTTTTGTTTCTTCAAACCTCACAACTTTCTTTATGGAGTTGTTAATGATGTATACCGCAGTGACATACTCAACATTTTTGGCAGCATGTGGCGCATAGTCGATTGGACGTCGCACTCTCTCTCTATCTGTAGAGAGCAATCACGTGATACATTTCTATAATTGGAGGAGACAAATTAAAATTAAATTTTTACCCCTTTAATAGTAGTATTGAGTGGACCTTTGCAAATTTGAATGGAACAAAAATCAATTTTCAATGATCCAGGCAAAATAAAATAAACTGATAAAACTTTCCAGTGTATACAGTCATAAGATGATTTAGTCTTGCATACCTATGAAGAATCAACTAATTATGATTTTTTTTGGCAGGGATATTGTTCAACCTTCTGTTCACGCTAGTGAACACGATTCGGTGATCTTTTGTGAGTGGACTACTGCAGCAGTTCCACAAGCTTGTTTCATGCACTTGATACGGAGAATATCGACCTCATTAAGTTTTTGGCAATCAAACTCTACCATAAAATTCTGATTTAGAAGTGAATTTAAATAGTTTATTAGGTCTTCATGTGATTATTGATACTACATTGTATATTGGACTATATTTTTGTAGATTGTATTTGTTGGACCTTATTGAACATCAACTCCAGCTTCTTGCGTGGATAAGCATAAAGCGGTGGTTGTATCCAAATCATAAATTCTGAAAGATATTTAGAAAATCCCAACTGTATTATAGACGTATATGAAAACTGGTAAGTCATTTCATTGCTATATCTATATATGTATTTACCTATTTAGATTGTTAGAATTAAGAAGATGGCAGTGGAAGCATAAGCATACAGACTTGGAGAGTAAATTACAGGTATCCAAAACTAAATATAGGCATAAAAAAAATATGTGTGTTTTAAATACTGTCACCTGCTGGAAAAAAATAGGGTCGGTAGGCGGATTTCATTTTTTTTTTTAGTATGTTTGATGTTTGATACAGTATTGTATTATAATTGTGTAATTAAAAGGGTTGGGGTCAGGTGAAAACAATTAGCTGCAGAGACACGCTCTCCGATCTCGGACTTTGTATGCTCACACTTTTATTTTTCTTTTTCTTCTGTATATACTGCGATACAGCTCCATTTGGACGTACCATCAAATTCCAGATGTTTGAAATTGACACTCTCCTCTCCACGAACAAATCATCAAACGTTCAGCTCAATTCGAGATATATATATACTCGCGTTCTTTAATACTTCTCAAAACGTGCTTTTACCTAATATACTCTGTATAAAAGTTAATAATCAATTTTTGAAAGCTAACTTACTGACAGCACAACTGAAAACAAACAAAATACTATATTTATATATATCCACCTTAACTTCCCGTGTACTCAAAGGAGTGAGCGCTGAAACACGGCCGGCATATAGGCCAAGCAACCATCGTGAAAATAACGATTTTTTTTATTTCCATGCAAAATTATTATTTCATGTCTTACTGCCTTTCTTGCCTTTTTGAAGGAAGTGACCTTTTGAATCTGATTTAATCTAAGAAATGAATCTTTATTTTCATTTATATATCACAGCATTGGCAGTCCTCTGGGCGGACTCTCATTGGTTGTTTTTGTGCTGCCTCAAACATTACTGGAGTTTTAGTGGATGTCAATTCCATCACCATCTGTCTTCATAAGCATGGGGCCCTTGCTTTCTGGGATTATGCAACAGCTGCTCCGTATGTCAAAATTGACATGAATCCCGTGCTAACGAGGTAAGTATGATGGGAGATCACTTGTGCGTTTTGTGTCACCTGCTTTACAAAGCAAATGAAGGCAACTCATGACAACAAATTACGAAAAGACTAGGACTAGAGTTTTTGATTGGTTTCAAGACAACTCATTAGTTTGTACTGTACTGTACATTTCTTTATATACACTGTACATACATGNGACAACAAATTACGAAAAGACTAGGACTAGAATTTTTGATTGGTTTCAACAAAACTCATTAGTTTGTGCTGTACTGTACATTTCTAAATATACACTGTACATAAGTGATTATTCATAAGAAGTCTTTCTTACAAAATCAAATTATTACTGATTGATAAAAATTTAATTGAATTCTCTTGGCCTGGATTTCTTGAAATAAACTGAAGTAGAAACTTGGGATTTGACTAAAATTTTGACTGCTCAAAACTAAAGTTTGAGATTTTGTTTTTGAGAAATTCCTGCTATACTTAATTATTTTATTCCTTTCAAACCACTTTGTATAGCTTATTGAGCTATTAAAATGCAATTGGTTTATTGGCATTGGATGTAATGTATCCATATACATGTAGTCATTTCCTTAAATAAAAAAACCAGGTTGCATTGTGCTGGTACTATGTTTAGCTTTTAAATACCTGTAGATGAAAAATGGTGTATTAGAACATTAAAGAAAATGCATTTGACCAGACTCATTCTGTTGACTTTCAGTGGTGAGGACCAACCTTATGTTTACAAAGATGCGATATTTATGTCAGCCCATAAGTTTGTGGGAGGAGTACAGACCCCAGGTACACGTAATGAATATAGAAATAATCAGTACAACATTATATATTTGTAAACATGTCATGGAAGAAGGACTTTACCATAGAACATTTTTAAACAAAAAAAATAGCAAAGGATTGTTGCCTTCATCACTGATACAACATATGTGTAGTACAGTGAATATATGTAGCATGTTTTATTGGATGAGATTGTATTGTAGGAATACTGGTTGCTAAGAAGAAACTGTTCAGGAACAAAGTGCCAGAAAGCTGTGGTGGAGGAACTGTTTTTTATGTAAGAATCATTCCAATTAGACCCTTCCTATATGTTCCTGGTCAGACAATCTACTCTGTTTATCTTTGAACTTAGATTTCGTAGTGTGTTCTTTGAAGTCTACCTGTATGTACATCAAAAAAAGAATGTTTGATAGGTGGTTGGAATAGAAACTGTAGTCTCTGTAGTTTTCTAAAGCAGGAGTCAATTTGATCTGCACATTAAGTTGTACTATTACCAACTTTTGAGAACTTTGCTTGAGGTATGCAAGAACCTCAACCTTGCAATTATTTCTAATTGCAAACCAGTGCTTTTAGTGTCTCAGGTATTCTTTTAAAAGATGTTCTCTGTCACAAAAATAAGTTGTAGTGAACCAGTTCAACACTGGTAAACTGTGAAATAAAATTGTCACAATTAAAAGTTGGTTTACAGTTTTCAATAGATTACTATATACTAGTAGTATCAGAATTACGTATGGTAATCATTTTTAAAGTATTCTAAAGGGATATTGCAGTTAGAATGTGGAAGTTGATACTGAAAGTTGTAGAACAGAAGAAAATTAGACCATGAGTTACTAAAAATGTAGGATACCTGTTGTGTTTTTTCTTCTTTCATTATGCACTTGCTGTACTCTTTGATATTGATCATATTCACAATTTTTGCTGAAACATGTAGATATAAAATTATTACATATATAGTACATGCTCTACATGTATATGAAGCATGAATGAATAAATAGTGATGTTGGACCATTAGAACTTCATATATTTCAAATCCTGTATATCTCCCCAAGATTTTTTTTTTTAAAGTTCTGTTACCTGTTGAGGTAGGTCTAAGTGATCATATGTTTACTTTATTCAGGTGAGAAGAGAAAACTACAGATTTTTACAGGAGCCTGAATTTCGTGAGGAAGGAGGAACACCAGCTATTGTTGAATCCATCAGAGCAGGCCTAGTGTTCCAGCTCAAAAATGCAGTGTCAGCACAAAAAATCATGGAGAAGGAGGAACATTTTCACAGGTGCAAAGTCTATATTGATTTACTAATTGATTATACAATATCTGTATTTTGTAAGTACAAGTGACTTTTGATTACCAGAAGTCCATGGGACAGCTTGAAAACTTCAAGAGTTCAAGTTTTTGTGAATTGACTAATTCTGCAAATTTGCAATCAGAACTGATAATTCAAATCTTATACTTAGAGATTGCAGAGTAACCTTTTTGAGGTTGGGAACTTTGAGAGATTAAAGTTTGAGCCCTCGAGAGTCAGCTGTATAAATTTATATCCAATATCTAAAAAAAAAAATCCAATATTTGTCCAGGTTATGATTTCTTGAGAATATAACTTATTGATTATAATTTCTTTGCAGTATTGCTTTAGAGACCCTACAGAATTGTGAGAATTTAGTATTACTGGGCTCTGGGAATAAGAACAGTCTTCCGGTGTTTTCTTTCCTGGTTTACAACCCTGAGTCGGGGAGATTCCTGCACCACAATTACGTAGCCAGTTTATTGAATGACTTGTTCGGAATCCAGGCTAGAGGAGGGTGTGCATGTGCTGGACCTTATGCAATGGTGTGTTGGGGTTGTCTTAATTTTACCATAATTTTTTCGTTGATGTGTTTGTGTGTACATGTGCGTGTGTGGTGGGGGTCAGTCTGGTGTCTTTTGCAAAGATTTTGACGGATAAATAAAGTTTTTGTAAACATCGAAAATACATATTGCAGTACAGTACATTATCACCATAGAAGAACAATCGTTTTGTCATTTGTGTTAAGAACTGAATGATGTGGATGGTAGTGGTCAAAGAAAAAAAAGAAAATTTGGGGTGGAGGGGGTGTCATACAAATCAGTTGTCCAACACCCCCTTGTTTAATATAGTGGATCAGCCCAAAGGTTAATTAGTACACTGTAGATGAATTATTCAGCTTTTGGAGTGAACTGTTGCAGGATTTACTAGGATTAGATGAAACAACATCTGCTGAGTTTGAGAATCTGTTAGCAGAAGACACAAGGCTGGACAGGACACACTTAAGGAGATACAGAGAGTATTCTCATCGGGAAATAATCAGGTAAAAGCCACAATTGTGAATGCTGTTATCATTTGAAGGGAGATAACTCTATTGATTCCACTTATCTTTCTCAGTTCTATTATTATTGTACAATTGTAGACCGGGTTTTGTCAGGATAAATCTTCCGTACTTTATGGATGACAAGACCGTACATTTTGTTCTGGAGGCTGTTAAACTTGTAGCAAAAGAAGGATGGAAGCTACTGCCACAGGTGAGAGACAGTTTGGCACTTTTTTTCTTTGTAAGGTTTGCCACTTTTTATCCCTTTGTTATAGAGTGACAGTCAATCTGGTATACTTCCTCTCTGTATTATAGAGAGACAAATGATCTGGCACAATGCCTCTCATATATGATAGACTGAGGGACAATTTGGTACACCTCCACCTTATATTACAGAGTAAGGGACAATTTGGCACACCTCCACCTTATATTATGGAGTAAGGGACAATTTTGCATACCTTCTCCCATATATGAGGAGGGACTGTGGTATACTCCTTTCAATATTATGGAGTGAGGGATGATCTGGCATACCTTCTCCCTAGATGGTAGAGTTGGGAATAATCTGGCATACTTCCTCCCAATTTCCTCCTTGAATTGTAGAATGTTTTAAACTCTAAAATAAACCATTCTTACAAAGCATTTGCCTTGCCATTGATATTCAAAGGATACTATTACTTATATGTACACGAATCTTGGTGTTCTTGAGACAGTTGATACCTATATTTTACAGTATATGTTTAATCCCGAGACTGGAGAGTGGAGGCAGAAAGATTTCCAGGTGTTTAAAGACAGGAAGTGGCTGGGCCACATTTCTTACAGGTCAGGAGAAATGCACTACAAAGTCCCTCCACATATCATCAAAGGGCCCCTCCCGACTGATTACAAAGTAAGCTGTCTATAGTCTCTCTGTGCATAACCATACTGATTATGATTTGAACATAACATGTATTTACTGAACTTGCAGATTGTACAGTGTATGTTGCAACTATTTTATGAAATACTCGCACAGTCTACTTTGCTATTAATATCCCAGTTTCATAGATTTTGTATCCATTTGTAGGATTGCATAGAGAAGGCAGAAGAACTTTTCCGACAGACTGTAAGGGTATGTCTCACAAAGACATGTGTATTTTATTGCCATACATATTTATTATTAGTATTTGGAAACGACTACATGTACCTCTGATTTCAGTATTAAAGAATGTGTACTTGCATTGTACACTTTTTAGTGCATTTAGAATATTGGATAATCTTAGGTCTTAGTTGATG
>CAJDSM010063734.1:0-20457 GCA_903981925.1 Ostrea lurida | reverse complement strand
TATCATCTGTGAAAATCATTTCAGTTCGATTACGTGACTTTATGAGGTAGGCGAGTGTGTGCTGATCTATATCTAGTTAAACAAAATATGCTTTTAAAATTTGTCAGTTTTTGACCAAAACTGAAGAATTTTGAATTTTTCAACTTTACGAGCTTCTGGTGAACTTGGAATAAATGTAATTGTGAATACTCATTGGCGGATTCAAGGGGGGAGGCCCTGGGGGTAGTGTTGTGAGGCCACTTTGAAAAATCAAGCGAGATTGTAACATTTTACTGTCTTTAAAAATGGCTGTCCTTATCAAATTAACAAAACGACATAATGAATACATCTGAAGTGAGCCGGCACCGGGAGAGGGGGGGGGCTGCTGCATGTGCCCCCCTTTTGAAATTAAAATGCTAAACCTTTCTGCTTCCGGGGGGGGGTTCTTCCCCCTGAACCCCCTACCAGGATCAGTCCTGGACCCACTTGGGGCCAAAAGCGATCCCCAGACCAAATGAAAATACCAAAACCTCTCAGTTTCCGGCAGCCTCTTCCCCCGTGACCCCTACCAGGGTCAGTCCTCGACCCATTGGCTGCCTAAAGCAACTCGTAGACCCCCTCGCCTTAGTCTTGTGCACCCCAATGGAAATCCCTGGTTACAGCAACAAGTCCTCAAAAACTAAAAAAAACAACAACAAAAACAAAACAAAAACACTCCCAATTTTTTAAGCCAGGGCACTTCGTCCATTGGAATCTGCCTTGAACACGCTGCTCATGGCTTTTTGCGGCACAGCCCATAACCCATTGCCTCTGATGGCATGGGTATTTTCATTTTGTAATAATAACCCCCCCCCCTCCACCTCTCAAACAATTCTGGATCCGCCCCTGATACTTAATACTCATTTTGAGATCTATAGATACAACCTCGTTTACTAAGTGATTACCTACAGATTTGCCAAATGGAGACCATATAAAAGGCCCAAATCTTCCTAAAGACACTATACTGACTGTAAAAGGAATGATTTCACAGGGTAATCCATCTTTCTACAAAACATACTTTTTGTTTGTCAGCATTAAAATCTATGCATAGATATATTTGTAGGTGAACAACATCTACAAACAAGATCTGTTTGTGAAACACTGATGCCCCCGGATTCCACATGCCAGTGGAAGAGGCTTGCCAAAACGATTACGCACGTGAAATATGAAAAGTCTATCACTTACCAATCAAAAGTTATAGCCAATGTTAAAGGTTTAGAAATGTACATCAAATTTCAAGGTCAAGGTAAGTTAAAAATTGTTGGTACCAATAGAAAGGGCTTGTCACAAGGAACAAACATGTGTAATATGAAAGTCCCATCACTTACCATTCAAAAGTAATGGCCAATGTTAAAGTTTTTGAAAAATATATCAAACTTCAAGGTCAGAAGGTAAAAATTTTTGGTACCAGTAGAAAGGGTTTGTCATAAGGAACACACATGTGTAATATGAAAGTCCTATCATATACCATTCAAAAAGTAATGGCCAATGTTAAAGTTTTTGAAAAGTAGGTCAAACTTCAAGGTCAGGAGGTCAAAAATTTTGCTACCAGTAGAAAGGGCTTGTCATAAGGAACACACGTGTGTAATATGAAAGTCCCATCACTTGCCATTCAAAAGTTATGGCCAATGTTAAAGTTTTTGAGGACAAACAGACAGATCAAAAACTATATGCCCCCGAATTGAAGATTTCGGGGGCATAAAAAGAGTTTCACTGTAAGCAGATCTAAAATGTGTATAGGAGTATTGTTTTGAACAAAACATTTACAGACATCCTAGACAGACAATGGATGCCTTACCATGACGTATTGAACAGGTGGAGCAAGAGATATACAATACTTGAATTTTACTTTGACAAGAAACGGCTTGAGTTTTTTTCCCAGGGGTGTGTCTCAGCCTATACTTTTGGGTACAAACGTCCCACTGAGATTTTCAAAACACCCCCCATAAATATATTCAATATTTTTTCAACCATACCCATTCATATATTTCTGTTCAAAATTCTGACCCAAACATATATTGTGACCTGTTGATGTATAGTAGCTGCCTATGCAACTGAGTGCATATTGTTATTCTAATATCCGAGTTGTAGATATATCGTGGGGAAAATGTCATACTATTTCATTACAAATTTTATTAGGGATGAATTCCAGCAGATAAATTTACCACCCATTGATGTAATGGCATGTCAAATTGTCTACCCATTGATATAACAGATCGATGAAAATTGCATTTCATTGATATATTTGACAGGTCAAAAATGCATTCACCCATTAAAAGCTTAAAATTATAGATCTGTACTTTTGTTTTGGTTCCAGAAAGGTTGTTATGCCTAGGTAGGGGTGGGAGAGATAGCACCCAGGGTCTCAATACCCCGTCCCCTTGTGCAAATTACGAAAGTCAAATTTCCATGGTTATGGTGTGGGTGTTCATTGTAGTTACATTGAGAAAGTGTATTACAGATTTAGTATGTTTTCATGTTGTGAGTCAGTATATAAATACATCAAGGGCGGCCATTCTGCATTGACCAAGTGCCTTTTGTGGTGTGTGGGTACTGCAACATGCGAAAAAGATGGAAGGTTGAATTCTTGGGCCTACTGTACTTTCACTCTTAAAACGGTAAGTCGAAAAATTGTGTGCCATGTTTCATATTGAATGTAAAATATCTTGACGATAATCAAGGACCTATACCATTTGGCCTTGTTGGAAAGGTTAGGGATGTTTTTTGAAGAACTGATATATGCATTATACTGGGGAAAAATTTTTTTTGGAATGTGTGGGGGTCAAAATGGTAGGTTTTCATGTCCTTTTTGCCAGAAAATTTTCCTCTTCAGGATGGCAAGGTTGCTTCAGGCCAATCTCCGAGACCCATTCCAGGCAAGCAGCACGGCTGATCATGGGACAATATAAATTCTTTGTGTGTTTATATTCTCAATAGAATTAAAGACATTATTATGAAAAGTTGTGGTGGGTAACAAAAATGTGATCCTTGAAAAATGTCCTCTCTACCGTGAATTTCATCCATTTTCTGGTAGGTCTTGAGACCTATTGCCATAAAATGCTCCTTCTGGCACGCGAAAACCTATAGCCTCTGACTACCTTACCAGGCCAACTCCTACTTCTCGTTGGTTGGAACTGTTTCAAACGGCAGGAGAAGGGGCAAAGCGCGAAAGACCTGGCGCCTTACAACAGTGCTTGGGGGTACGAATGGAGCTCTATTAAGCCCGTAAGGCCGCAGTCCAATCATAGGTAATTTTTCATAGATATCAAACCGATAGTGAAGCCTTGTTACAACAATCCTTGGGTGGACGGACTATCAGCCATGGTAGGAACCGTTAGGAGACGGATATTCTTCTGGAAATTAAACCAACTCTGCAAACCTCCAAAATCAACTTGATATGAGTTGTGGAGTTCAATCTATAGGGATATTGGTGCAGCCTGGGTAAGCCAATCCCCGCTCAGTGGTCTGTGATTACAGAACACAGCAAAGAATCAATGTGTGGTGTGTGAGTGGGTAACCAACGTCAAGGAACCATGAGCAAATTTGGAACTATGACGCCCGAAACGGCGACCTTCTTTCGACACGGGAACCTACCATGTTGCGGACGTGGAACGTTGCGCACCATAGTACGGGCAGGCAGGAGTGTTAACTTTGCAAACGAATGAGGAATTACAGATAGAATTTACTAGGGTTATGCGAAATCGGATGGATGAGGGCAGGGAAATCAGGCTAACCACCTAGTGAGACCTCATATATTCAGAGACAGGACATAAATCGCAACCACACCAGAGGAGGATTGGACACAAAAGCAATGTCTCTTATAGGATGGGAGCCATAAACGAAAACTCTACCTGGCAAAGTGTACCTACAAGGGTAACACTAAACATAACCATGTGTTATGCACACAACGATGATGCGAGGAAGAGGAGAAGGAACATTCTGGATGGACCAGCTGCAAAACATTATTAGCAAGGAACAAGGGATCATCCTAATGATGGGGTTTGAATGCCAAAGTCGGAATATCAAAGCGGTATGAAGGACATGGGGAAAACATGGGTGGATGTGTAGGAAAAATTTCAATGAAAATGGAACACACTGGCAAACTTTTGGCAGAAAACAAACAAGTATTGTGAGGACATTTCTACAAAGGATTGTGCACACGATGGATTATCACTGATCTCCAACCAAAAACCAATTGACGGGGTGTGGTGGTGTGCATCCACAAGATTCAGAAGACACTTCTCGATGTAAGAGTAAGACAGAGGGACGGATGTTGGTCAGACACCATTTAGTGTAGGCAAGATCAACTGAATTCAAAAATATGGTGACAGAATGCAAGATTAAATACAACGTGACGGGGCTAAAAAACAGTGAAGACCAAAAATGTACCAACATAACAGCTACAACACTGCTATGACAATGACGAGTACTGAATCACTGTACAAGATAAAGGGTATCATTAACATAGCATCCTGGCATGTATCGGGAAACGAGCTACAACAACCATGGATACAGCAATAACCCTGGATGTGTGAGAAGAAAAGACATCAAAGTAGCTTGTCATGGAAAGAACAAGATCTGAAAAACAAATCCGTGATACAACATGAACACGCCAGGTTAAAAAGAAGTGAGATGTAGAAAGAGTTCATAGATGCCTTGAATGAAGCATGTGGGTTGTGAGCGGGAAAAAAAGAAAATGAGGGAAGTATACATATCACAAGAATCAAAAAAAAAACCAATTCAAATCATCGAGAGAACAAGTCTAGAGAAAGAACATTTGCAAATTAAACAGACCCAGCCATCAACAACAGCAACATCCTCCATCAGATATGAAATTCCATTAAATGAGGCGACCAGTAAAGTGAATAAGAAGGCCTGGTGTTAAATCTTATGGATAGGTCCAGATGGATTCAGCGACGCATGAATTAGCCTGAGATGCAACTGTATACACATCCTCAACTCTTTGAAAGATTGACGAAGAAGAAACATCCTGAAGAATGGGAAAGAGGGTTTATCATCAAAACTGCCAAAAAGGAGACTAACCAATGTAAGAACTACGGGAATATGTTCTGTCAAACCAGTGTAAGTATTCAACAAGTAAAGAGAGAATGAAACATCGTAGACAAAGTGAGAGGACCCAAGCTGGTGTTAGAACAGACAGACGGTTTGCAGATAGCAACACTTCAGTGGTTTCATAGAACAATCACTGGATGGACTCGCCAACGTACATAAACTTCATCGACTTTGGGCAGGCTTTGATAATGTGATAGTCATAGGAACATTCATGAGACACTACGCTACCAGAGGAAATATTGGTGGGTTCAGCAACACCACACAAAGGTATGCTGGCAAGATTTCTACATGGAGGTGATACAGGTGGGGCTGAAAGTTTCAGTCAGATAGGATTCGACAGGAGAGTTATTCATCACCTTTCCTATTCATGCTTTGACTGGACATGAAAGAACCACCAAAACACAGAAGAATGGTACCAGTGCCCTCCTTGAACAGTCTAGTGACCTGGACTTCGCGATGCGTTTTGGCCCTCTCTCCACAAGCAAAGCCACATTGCAGGAAACTCAGCCTAGAAGAACAGCTGCCACGATCGGACTCAAGATAAAGCAGAAAAATCAAGGTTATGAAGTCAATACCATCCACCATCCATCAAACTAAATGGGGAACATGAGAAGTAGAGGGTTCACATATCTTGGCAGTAAAGTCAACACCACAGGCGGTCGAAAGACATCAAACAAGGTAAGTAGGCAGAAACAGCATAACCTCCTGAAAAAAGTATGGAAAGGCAGGAGAAATCGCAAGAACACCAAAATAGATCTTCAATCTCAAACGTGAAAGGCTGTTCTCTTATACGGATCAGAAACATGGCGAACAACGCAGCAACAGACAAGCTCAGTCATTCATCAACAGATGCCTAGTAGAATCCTGAACATTATTGGCCAACCGAATCAAACAAGGAACTCTGAGCACCAAACAACTACCTCCTCCAATGCATAAAGCAAGAAAGTGGACCTGGATAGGGCACCAACTGGAAAGGATCCAGGAAATATAAACAAGTATGCACTAAAATGGATCCACAGGGGAATAGAACGTGGGACGACCTAGGAACACCTAGGGAAGATCTCTGACACGAGGATGAAGCTGCAGGATACATGGAGTCAGGTGCGGCACGTCAGAACGATGCGATATGTAGAACAGTGTCGGTGGCCTATACTCGTGCTAAGAGTAAAACAGGCTATCAGTACTTTTGTTTTCCCTGAAAATTAAATCATAGATTTGTTTTATTTTGATGTAGTAGATATGTTTATGTGAGTTATAACATTACCTTCAATATCTGTTTTTACTGTCTGTGATATATTTCTCAGGACCCAATGCAAACTAGTTCTTGACTAATTGTGCTATCCTGGGATGAATAAAGGACATTATTATTTTACCCTAACCAGTGGCACGTCTTGTATACCAAGATATAGGAAGACCCCCCCGCCCCCTCTCCCCATTTTTTTTTTTTAAACTTCCTTCAACTGCCAGCTGATTCATCTCAATTTTTTTTTCATTCAAAAAAATTTCCATATTCTCTTATATGCAAGGTTCAATCTTCAGCATGCTTGAAAATTCCTGATATGCTCCAGCAACAAACCACTTGATATCTATCACAAGTTGTTAGACTAGGCCTAAAATAAAATATTGTTTGTTTCCCCAATCCCGACCAACCCGAAAAAATCGCTGTGACCGATAGAAATTGATTGCCAATTCTGTGGATTTTATTTTTATCGAAATCTTAAGTGGTGCTCCAATGAAAGGGAGGAGTCAAATACCAGAAAGGACCGCTTTTCTAATCAGCATACTAGGTGAAAACGTTTCAAGTTTTATTTAACATATCTGCCATAAGGGAAATTAACACTTGATACGCCCTAGACCTTGGTGTCCTATTATGCTGGTGTTATTTCCTTTTTACACATTCCAACAAAAACAATTTACACCCCCAAAATAAAATATTTCACCTACCTACCCACAACCAACCTGATAGGGTCGGGTTTGGGGAAATAAACAATTATTTATTTTTGGCCCTAAATATCATTTTGATGCATTCAAAATTTGAAAACCATAGATATATAAGCTATGACATGATTCTACAATTTCTCTGTAGTTGCTTTATTACAGAATTTTTACATCATCTCATTACTTTTGTACAATATACTATGTATTATACACATGCATGTGCAAAACGAATGTGCATGAGATACATGTGAAATACAATAATTATCTTCATTTTTTTCAAAAATACATGTAACAAAATACATGATAGATGTGACTGTTGGTCATGATCAAATGTTGATGCATAGCTTCAACTGATAAACTAATTCCTCTCATGCAAGTATAAAAAATACAGATTGGACTTTTCATTGACAATTACATTTTCCCCAACATTCACTCAATATTTTTCACAAAATTTGGAGGTAAAAAAATATATGTTGGAATGAAAACTAAAAGAGTTGTGAAAATATTTCAAGATATTAAGAAATAAGACAGAAGACAAGAGAAATGAAGAATTTTATCTACAGTGAAAAGTAGACATCAACAGTAATCAAATATTACTATTCATAAATTGTTCCAATTTCAACATTCAACAAAAGAAAAGCTTTTTAAAACAAGATGTGTTTGTGCACGAATGCCCCCGTATTCCACATGCCAGTGGAAGGAGCTTGTCATAAGGATTATGCATGTGAAATATGAAGGTTATCCCTTACCATTCAAAAGTTACAGCCAATGTTAAAGTTTTTAAAATGTAGGTCAAAATTCAAGGTCAACGTCAAAACATTTTGGTACCAGATAAAGACTAGTCATAGGAATACACATGTGAAATATGAAAGCCCTAACTCTGCCATTCAAAAGTTATGGCTAATGTTAAAGTTTTGAAAAGTAGGTCTAAGTTCAAAATCAAGGTCAGGAGGTCAAAAAGTTTTTGTACCCACGGAAAGGTCTTGTCATAAGAAACATACTTGGGAAATATCAAAGCCCTAGTACTTATCATTCAAAAGTTATAGCTAAGTAGTCAAACTCTAAGGTCAAGAGGTCAAAAATGTTGGACCCATGGAAAGGTCTTGTAATAAGAAACAATACTTGGAAATTCAAAGCCCTAGTACTTATCATTCAAAAGTTTTTGATAAGGAGGTCAAATTTCAAGGTCAAGAGGTCAACAATGTTGGTACCCACGGAAAGTCTTGTCATAAGAAACATAACTGTGAAATATCAAAGCCTAGTACTTATCATTCAAAAGTTATAGCAAGTAGGTCAAACTTCAAGGTCAAGTCAGAGTCAAAATTTTTGGTACCCATGGAAAGGTCTTGTAATAAGAAACATACTTGTGAAATATCAAAGCCCTAGTACTTATCATTCAAAAGTTTGATAAGTAGGTCAAATTTCAAGTCAAGGTAGGAGGTCAACAATTTGTACCCACGGAAAGGTCTTGTCATAAGAAACATACTTGTGAAATATCAAAGCCCTAGTACTTATTCATTCAAAATTATAGCTAAGTAGGTCAAACTTCAAGGTCAAGGTTAGGAGGTCAAAAATGTTGGTACCCCATGGAAAGGTCTGTATAAGAAACATACTTGTGAAATATCAAAGCCCCTAGTACTTATCATTCAAAAGTTATAAGCTATTAAAGTTTTGAAAAGTAGGTCAAATTCAAGGTCAAGGTCAGGAGGTCAACAATGTTGTACCCACGGAAAGGTCTTGTCATAAGAAAACTACATGTGAAATATCAAAGCCCTAGTACTTCCATTCAAAAGTTATAGCTAAGGTAAAGTTTATTGAAAAGTAGGTCAAACTTCAAGGTCAAGGTCAGGAGGTCAAAAATTTGTACCCACGGAAAGGTCTTGTCATAAGGAACATACATGTGAAATATCAAAGCCCTAGTACTTACCATTCAAAAATATAGCCGAGGTAAATTTCAGACAGAATGACAGACAGGACAAAAACCAATATGCCCCCGCATGATCTTCGATCACGGGGCATAATAAAAATGCCTACAAAATGTTTTTGTACAATAGCAAATTTGCAAATAACTAAATACAAGAAATTTGCAAGACTAAAAAGTAACAAAATTGTTTATAACATCAGAATTCACAAACTTCACAGTGCATGCATACAGGATAGCAAAAAGCTTAATGGTTGATATTTCAAAGCATGCCCCTCTCTCAGTCAGTCACTAGATCTACAAAAAGTGACCAGATATAACTAATATTTAACCAAGTCCATGTAAAACGTGTACTAAAGAAACAATTCTGTTACACAAAAGACAACAGTTTCAATGAATGTGTTGCCCTATACACATCTGTACATGATATAGTAAAAATTAATGAAGATGTTATGTTAAATATGAATGAAAATCGTCCACAATCAGTCAGTTTGAGAGGGAAANATGTTAAATATGAATGAAAATCGTCCACAATTAGTCAGTTTGAGAGGGAAACCCCCCCCCCAGCTATTTTTCAGATTTCTTTGGTGAGTCTGCCTTTTTCTGCACTGCATAAAACATTTCCAGCGGTTTGTTGATACGCCAGTACTTATCATTGACTTGTTCCAAAGTCATAGCACCATTGAGAGCCGTGTAGTTTCCAGGGTTACTAGCAATGTAAATTGTGTATTTACTCTCTCCATCGGATGAACTTGTACCTAAATATGAGAGTCATCACACAAATTACTCTTTTATACAGCATTAAAATCAGATGATTACAGTGATAGTGAATTCATAATGAGACAAAAGAGGGTTTCTCATTTAAATAATCAAAGAAATCCATCAACTGAATCCAAGCTGCTAAAACACTTGTAAAAAGTTTTACATTTGAAAAGATATCATCCACAAATAATGTATGTACAATTGTACATTTGTTGAACTGTTAAACTCAAATACCTGCATCAACTTTCTTGGATTCTAATGAGAGTCGTATTGCTAGGTACTTTGATAAATGGTCCACTGAAAAATAAAAAAACCCACTAAGTCACAAAGTATGAACCAGGATCAAATGTGGAAAATTTGACATGACATGTGACGTTGACCTTTATCTGTCACATAATTTTGACTTTTCATATCAACAAATATGAATTCCCCATCTTGTATGCTTCAAAAGTAATGAATAATTAAGTTTCAAGAAAAATAAGGAGATGGACAAACCAAAAACAATTATCCTAAACCTTTTCATCTTTTGAAGTCTGTAAATGTACTTCATATCAATGGAAATATTTAATAATTAAGTTATAACTGTATCAGCTGTGGCAATATATTTATTTATATACAGCTGACCAGGAAAATAAAAAGTATTTTAAATTCTCACCAAATGTTATTGTAAATAGTATGAATAAAACATTCAGAATAAAACTGGTACATGTATATCTTGGGAGTGTGGGTGAACTATGAACCTGCAATAACTTCTGTTAGCATATTTCCCATAATGTAAAAAATTACCAGTTGCATTAGCTGTTGTTTTAATGTAACGAATTTGTGAATCATCTGGAGATTCATGTTCCATGGGTAACGGTCTGAATATCAGTTCTATATCTCCCACTGGCTGAGGTAACTCAGGAGGAGGAGGAGGAGGAGGAGCTACTTCTGTTGTTGCCTCTGCAAGAGAATTTTCTGCACTGGAGTCATCAGATAATGTCTTTGGTCTCTTCAGAGGTGTGTTTTCACTGGAAGCATTACTTGCAGTTTCAAGACGAGACAAATCGGGTTCCGTTGCATGTTTCCGGACCCTCTGTGGCCTGCTCAGAGCTTGAACTCTTAACCCTTCTTCAATGCTGAAACACAATTTAAAATCAGTGTCTTGAAAGCATACTATACAAAATGACCTCTGCAAGTACATATGGCAGATCAATAATAGTTATGCAGCACATATAAATTCAACATTGAATAAATTTCTAAAACGTACAAAAGTGCCTGTTCATGTAGTCTTAACATTACCCTAGATTCCCCAACTTAATCAATTTAATGTTCAGAATCACTGAACAACATACTGGTAAACAAAATTATTGACTGACACATATCACTTGATTTCTGGTGAACTGCAAAGTAATGTCAGTTTCCGAAAACCATCAGTCCTACCGGCAAAACCGATAGAAAATCAAAATGTCGGATAAAATTTGCTATTCTACTGGTCCGCCTGATTGATACATGTATGCTACTTTTAACAATCCAGAAATTTTCGGTGTTTACGCAGTGTTTTTGTCTTTTAGTTGTAACTTCAAAAACACTTTAGGGAGCATTTTTATAAAGGTCCTTACCATACACTGATTGCACCTCATGTTGTGGCCAATTAAGTTTACACCAGGCTTAAAGCCTGTTGTAAAATGAAAAGCTTTGCCAGAGACTCCAAAGAGTATAAATTTCTTTATTTAAGAACAGCTACTGTAAGTACTGTTAGTTACTATTTTATTTGGACTGATAAAATTTGCTGCGGACTGGTAGAACACACCAAGTTATCAATCAGTCCCAATGACTGATAGAAATTTTTGGATTTTGGAAACTGAATGTTTACCTAATTTATAAGCATTGGTAAACTGTTATTTTTCAACACAAAAATATAGTACAGAAATATTTAACAAAGCTAAAACATACTATCTTAGCTCCGATATCACTAATGTCACTGGTGTTTGTACCATAAACATGCATTGTAAACCCTGTACATACCAAGTTATTTAAAAATCACACAATAGTACAAGAAACTACATTTTTTGACATGCCACGACTGTGACAGTTTGTCCAAGGCTGTCAGAACATAAATTTAATTAGATTGACCTTTTGATTTCCCTAGTGCAGTAATTTAATTGTGATTATTTTGTTTACTGTAATAGTGTATCGTATACATATTGTACCTGCTGGTCAGTGCTGTTGTACTGTGTTGTTTATTTAGTTTGGCAAGTACTCTGGCCTGATGAGCTTCATACTCATCTCTGCTAGGATAAATCTTTGATATTAAAGCATCGAAGTTGGGATCTGGTCTGAGAGACCGCTTTGACACAAGTTTCTTACGGCAAGTAGGACATTCTTTGTTGCCGCTGCGAAGTGCAGTGATTATGCAGTCCTGACAAAAGCGATGCAAGCACTCCTTTGTTGTCATTGTATTTTTTAACATATCTAAGCATATTGGGCACATTAATTCACTATGCAAACTTCTTGGTGACACTGCTATTTCAGTACTGTCTGTTATTGCTTCTTGTGGAGTCCTGTGGAGCTCATATAAACTTAATTCCCATGTTTTATTAGGCGCATTTACCACTTCGTTCGCCATTTTCATCGATTGATGATACCGGATGTAGATAGGGTAAATCCAAACCTGTGACGCTATATTACGGAAACGCGGAAGTGAAAAAAAAAAAAAAAACTAACCAAAAAACAAAAAACAAAAAAAAAACCAAAAACCCCACAGGTCTTAACGGTCACCTGAGTATCATAGACCATATATTAAGTCTCATATATTTATGGAATCTTTTGTCCACATGAAATCAAAGTATAGGCGCAACGGAAGCATGTTTGTCGAAAAATTCCAGCCTGACTTTTGATATTGTGTCCTGAAATTTATACTCTTTAAGAGCAATCACTGTTACAAGTTTACTCATTTTCAAACGCGTCTAACAGACAACATTTTTTCAACCTTGGAATTTGAACCAATATATTAATATGGGTAGTCTTTTTATTGTACCAATGCTAGATATACTATCAACATTGACAAGAGGTTCTTTGAACATCGTAGCAACAAACAAAAATGCTTAAATTTAAATTTAAACAGGAAATGTTGAAATCTTGGTTTATCCGCGTGTTGCAACTTTTAAGGCAATCTCAGTCAACAGATTATGGCTTCTATGTATTACACCTTTAAAAAATAGTATCTCTTGACAGAATTTTTTACAGCATCTGAGTGTAAATTTATATCCTTGTTAGGAAGAAATGTAAATTTAAAAAGTATTAGTGATATTCCTAGTTGCAATTGCAATGATCAACCATGCTTGTAACTTACATGTTGCAATAATTAGAAAATAGATAAAGATACATATAATTATATGTCGGTGAAAAATTAATCTTAGACTGTACAAGTAAGCGTAGTTCTCCTTTGAAAATTGTTTCTTCAGTTATTCAGCTCAGGACATTCATGGAAATAAGGCTATCTTTTAAAAATAAAGGAACGGATAACGTGAAGAAGATATACCGGTATATATGTGTTCTTTCCATCAATTAAAAGCATGATTGAGTTTCTTATAACGAAAATATGTAGTCTTTAGAGGCCACGTTTTCCAACAATCTGTTGGTATTCCTATGGGCACTAATCGTGCCCCTTATTGGCAGACTTAATATTATATTCATACGAAGCAGAATTTGTTTTAAAAAAAAAACCTGCTACGGATTTAAAAAAAAAAACAAACCCCATATGTGTTTGTGAAACACGAATGCCCCCGTATTCCACATGCCAATGGAAGAGGCTTGTCATAAGGATTATACATGGTTAATATGAAAGTATATCCCTTTACCATTCAAAAGTTATGACCAATGTTAAAGTTTTTTAAAATGTAGGTTCAAAATGCAAGGTCAACGTCAAACATGTTGGTACCGGGTAAAAGGCTTGTCATAAGGAATACACATGTGAAATATGAAAGCCCTATCTCTTGCCATCAAAGTTATGGCTAATGTGTTACAGTGGTTTGAAAAGTAGGTCAAAGTTCAAAGATCAAGGCAGGAGGTAAAAAATTCTGGTACCCACGGAAATGTCTTGTCATAAGAAACATCAAGTGAAATATCAAAACCCTAGTACTTACCATTCAAAAGTTATAGCTAAGGATCAAGTTTTTGAAAAGTAGGTCAAACTTCAAGGTCAAGGTCAGGGAGGTCAAAAATGTTGGTACCCATGGAAAAGTCTTGTCACAAGAAACAATACATGTGACATATCAAACCCCTAGTACTTACCATTCAAAAGATAAGCCGAGGTTAAAGTTTCAGACAAAATGATAGGACAGACAGGACAAAAACAATATGCCCCCCGATCTTCGATCACGGCGAGCATAAAAAAATTGCCGTGTCCTTCAACCTTACATTATACTTATTAGTTTGTTACTGGAATGTCTACGGCTATATGTTGGGGTTGATCAATCTCATGGACGGCGAGGCGAAGCCGAGCCGTCTATGAGATTGAAGCAACCAACATATAGCCTGGACAGTCAGTAACAAATCTAATAAGTGTTTTGTTTTCTCGAGGACCATATGTTTGAAACAATGAAGATATGAATACAAATCACCCCTCCCCCCAGGGTGGTTGTGCGGTTGGGTCTAGCTATTATTTTTGGTTATACATGTACACAGATCTATCGCTGGAATGGGTTACTTTTTGACAGAGTAAGAAATATCAATGGATGCACTATTCATCAATCTGTTACTGTATATATAAATGGGTAGAAAATTTGAGATAAGCCTTTATCCGTTGGAATTCATCCTCAATAAAATTTGTAATCATGATGCAATACTTGCATGGGCAGCAATAACTAGATCTATACAAGTCACGTTTGTTATGAAATAAGCTACTAGTATATGTTCAACAGAAGTAAAAAATGAGTATGGTTTAAAAAATAAATGATATATTAATTGGGGATATGTGTAGTGTGAAAATTCTCAGCGGTACGTCTGTTACCCTAAAGTTGGCCCCATAGATCTGAGCCCCCCCCCACTCCCCCCCCCCCGGTTACAAATCATGTGTCATATAAAATATTCATGTGTGTGTAGTACACTTTCAGACATTGCAGACAAACAATGTGGCAAACTGCGAACATAGTTCATTTATTCAAAACAAGATTCTGTAGAGAAAATATATTTCAGTAATTCGTAATCCTCAAATATTGAAATGTTTTACAAATT
Organism: Ostrea lurida; assembly: GCA_903981925.1. NCBI lineage: Eukaryota > Metazoa > Mollusca > Bivalvia > Ostreida > Ostreidae > Ostrea > Ostrea lurida. The sequence continues at coordinate 5,528 of CAJDSM010063734.1, read as the reverse complement.
TCAGAATCATTCTCATTCTTGGCTATTGAAACTGGACGTTACACAAAAACACAAGTAAACTTAGTACTAATTGTAACGGGACCGTTACGGATGTTCCCCAAACATTCCCCCATTCAGCAAGTGGTGTCATTTTGTTTTAATGCAAGCGATTTTTACCATACCAATCTCTTACATGAGACACCACTTCCAACGTTCAGTAAAAGACATGGAACAGAGAGCCCCGAAATATGTATATGAAAATTGCACGTGCATATACACACATGCGCTCACATTTTTCCACAAAATAATCCCCCTTGTAGATTTTGCAGCATATACCTATGATCCAAATTTCATTCCAAAAGCCTCATTAAAGAGAGAGATATATGCACATACGAATATCATCCAATCAATTCAGCGCACGTGCAAGCGTGTGCGGGATAATGAATTGACATCACCAATTAACAAAGAGTCCCAATACATATCTGAAATATACATTTCAAAACTATTCATTCAAATGGAAAGATCTCATAGAGTAGTAATACAATTTAGACATCAGAGATTTACAATGCAACGCGCATTCACGCGCACGCGAATTTGATAAAAAATAATTTTCTGACACCATTCTTTAGGCACTCATGTCATAAAACTACAGTAAAAAATTTGAATTGATTATTCAGTCTTTAATTCGAAAGTTATGGCCATTTTAGTATTCCGAGAAATGACGAAAAATTAAGGTAATGCACGTGCACACAACGCGTACGTGAGTACGATAGAGTATTACTTTTGATACCATTCAAAAGACGTTTCAATGATATTACTACCAGTAATTAATTTGAACTGTTTGGATCATTTTTAAAAAAGTTACGGCAATTTCAAAATCGATCCAATTCAGAATTCAGCCACATGCGCTATGCACGTGCTGAAACGGAATTTTGACTATAACCCTCTCTTAAGACCATCTAGATGTACTCACAATATCAATTTTAAATGATTACAACAAGAAAACAACAACGTTTATGGTCATTCGAAGAATTGGACCTTTTAAAGACGATGCACGTGCATGCGCATGCGCGTTTGCAATTTTTATTACATCAGTGTGTAGAATTTATATTGTCTAACCTATGCTGTGAATACATTTCATTATCTTAATTTATAACAAAGTTACGGGCGATTTTGTATTATCCAATAAAAATGCAGCACACGTGCACGCACGTGCAAATTCGAAATTTTGATCCATACCAATCAATTCAGGGTCTCAAGTTCTACCTACCTTGTGAATATCAAATGATTCAATTGAAGAATAAAAAAATTAGACTGATTCCGAAGTTAGGAAGCCAAAAAATGCATGCACGTGCATGCACATGCATGCATTTTTCAGAAAAATGACTATCGTTCCGAACACCTTCAAATGAATTATACTATCATCCTAAAAAGGTTTCATATCGATCCCATGTACAGGTTCTGAAGAACACTTCGAGACAAAAAGAGTACCGGAAGATAATAAGAATAACTAGACGCTTGTTGTCGCGGACAACAAAAAGGTCTTGCCGTCCTGAATGGAGATATGAGTCGTTAAAATGTGATGAGTTTTTAAAGTATAGCCGAAGTAAAATATTCACTTTTCATAACATGAACATATGTAAATCGTAACTCTCTTTACGAAATTCCAACAAAAAAAATGCAAAAATGAAGAAAATCAGAATTTTACAAAACGAAAGTAGACCTTTATTTAAAATAATAAATGTCGCTGAAGTAAAAGCTTGGTATCGCTAACATCCTGCAGATATAGGTCTATCATCACGTTGAAAATTCTATTTATTTACACCATATAATCTCTGAGAAAACGCTCGGATAAACTTTAAAACCGGAAGTACGATATCTTCGGACCGGAAGGGATTTTTCAAAAAACGAGTTTTATGAAACTCGTCTCATAAAGTTCAACGCACCTACTCCAAATCATAAAAATCTATTGAGGCGATTTATAGTAACTGTGTTTCCGTAAAGTCTTGTGTACAAAGTGAAAGTAGCAGATAACTTGAGAATGCGTGACCGATTTTAAAAAATCTTATATATTCTATATTAGTTGATTCAATCATGAATTAAATTAAATATTTCAAGAAAAAATATTAAAAATAAAAAAAAAAATAAAAAATTGAAATTTTCAAACGAAAGTAGACCTCTATTTCAACAGGAAGTATTGCACACCAAAAAAACATGATACCTGACGTAGTCTACAAGACATAGGTCTTATCATCCCTGAAAATCTCATTTCCTAAACTCAAATAATTTACGTAAACACTCTCGGACAACGAAATTTAAACCGGAAGCTAGTATCTCGCGAACCGGAAGTAGATTTTAAAAACCGAACTTTTATAGATACCTCTAAAAAAAACTAACTTACATGCAAAAAATCATGAAAATCGGTCAAACCGTTTTTGAGTAATTGCATTTTTAGTGAGGGAAAATAATAATAATAATAATAACTAACGCTCTTGTGTCGCGACAACAAAAAGGTCTTCCGTCCTGAATGAATTGAGATATGAGTCGTAAATGTGATGAGTTTTCAAGTATAGCCGAAGTAAATATTCACATTTAATACATGAACATATATAAATCTTAACTCTCTTACGAAATTCCAACAAAAAATAGCAAAAATGAAGCAAATGAGAATATTACAAAACGAAAGTAGACCTTTATCTAAAATATATAAATGTCGCTGAAGTAAAAGCTTAGGTATCTTAACATCCTCAGATATACGGTCTATCATCAATGAAAATTATATTATATTTACACCATATCATCTCTGAGAAAACGCCGGGATAAACTTTTTAAAACCGGAAGTCGATATCTTCGGACCGGAAGTGAATTTTTTCAAAAAACGGAGTTTTATAAACTTCGTCTCATAAAGTTCAACTCACCTACAAAAATCACAAACAAATCTATTAGGGCCGATGTATAAGTTACTTGCGTCCGGTACAACTATTGAACAAAGTGAAAGTAGCAGATAACTAGAACGCGTTGACCTGATTTTAAAAAACTTATATATTCTACATTAGTTGATCAAATAAATTGATACTACTACTTCAAGAAAAATATTTTAAAAATAAAAATTTAAAATTTTCAAAACGAAAGTAGACCTCTATTTTTCAACAGGAAATATTGCCACAAAAAAACATGATACCTGACGTAGTCTACAAGACATAGGTCTAGCATCCCTGAAAATCTCATTTCCTAAACTCAAATAATTACGTAAACCACTCTCGACAACGAAAATTTTAACCGGGAAGCTAGTATCTCGGAGACCGGAGAAGTAAGATTTTTAAAAACCGGATTTTTATAGATAGACCTCATTATAAGAGACTAACTCACATGCAAAAAATCATGAAAAATCGGTCAAACCGTTTTTGAGTAATTGCAATTTTTGTGAAGGCGAAAAAATAATAATTAATAATAAAACTAGACGCTGTTGTCGCGACAACAAACAAAGTCTTCCGTCGGGACTGAATGGAATTGAGATATGAGTCGTAAAATGGTGATGAGTTTTTCAACTATAGCCGAATAAAATATTCACATTTATAACATAACATATATAAATCTTAACTCTCTTACGAAATTCCAACTAAAAAATATACAAAAATGAGAAAATGAGAATTTTTCGAAAACGGAAAGTAGACCTGTTATTTGAAATAATAAACGTCGCTGAAGTAAAAGCTTGGTATCGCTAACTTCCACAGATTAGGTTCTATCATCACTGTTAAAAATCTATTTATTATACACCAATAATGCTTCTCTGTAGAGAAAACGCCGGATAACTTTTAAAACCGGAAGTCGATATCTTCGGACCGGAAGTGAATTTTTCAAAAAACGGAGTTTTATAATAACTCGTCGTCATAGGTTCAAACTCACCTTACAAAAAATCATAAAAATCTATGGAGGCGATTATAGTACACTGCGTGCCGGTTACAACTTGATTACCAAAGAAGTGAAAGTAGCAGATAACTCAAGAATGCGTGACCCGATTTTTAAAAAACTTATATATTCTACATTGGTTGATCAATATAAATTGATACTCAAGTATATATCAAGAAAAAAATTAAAAAATAAACAAAAGTTAAAACTTTGAAATGTTTGGCTTTAAAATCGAAAGTAGACCTCCTCTTTCAACAGGAAAGTATTGCCCAATAAAAACATGATTAACTCGACGTAGGTCTAACAGAATATAGGTCTATCATCCCTGAAAAATATCTCATTTCCCAACTCAAATAATTTTACGTAAACCTCTCGACACGAAATTAACCGAGAAGCTAGTATCCTCGGAATCCGGAAGTAGATTTTTAAGAAACCGGATTTTATAGATACTTCATAAAAGTAACTAATCACATGCAAAAAATCATGAAAAATCGGTCCAAACACCTCATGTTTTTTGAGTAATTGGCAATTTTATTGAGGGAAAATAATAATAATAATACCCTCAACTTAGACGCTTGTTTGTCGCGACAACAAAAGAGTCTTCCGCCTGAATGAATGAGATAAGTGAGTTGTTAGAAATGTGATGAGCTTTTAAGTATAGCGAAGCTAATATTCACAATGAACATATAATAAATCTTAACTTCCTTACGAATTCCAACAAATTAAATAACCAAAAGAAGAAAATGAGAATTTTCTGAAACGAAAGTAGACCTTTATTTAAAATAATAAACTGTCGCTTGAAGTTAAAAGCATTGATTCGCTAAACTTACTCAGATATAGGTCTATCATTCACTGAAATTCTAATTTATATTACAATCCATATAAATCTCTGAGAACGCCGCGGATAACTTTTAAAACCGGAATCGATACTTTCGGAGCGGAAGGTTGAATTTTTCAAAAAACGGAGTTTTATAAACTCGTCTCATAAAGTTCAACTCACCTACAAAATCATTAAAAAATCTATCGAGGCGATTTATAGTAAATTGCGATCCGGTACAACTTGACTACAAAGTGAAAATGCAAGAAACTCCGAGGAATGCGTGACGCCGATTTTTAAAAAAACTTAATATTCTACATTTATTATCAATATCAATTGATACTAAATATTTCAAGAAAAAATATTTAAAATAAAAAAAAAAGTTTTAAAAATTGAAAATTTTCAAAACGAAAGATAGCACTCTATTTTCAACAGGAGAGTATTGCACACAAAAACATGATATCTGACGTAGTCTACAGACATAGTCTATCATCCCTTGAAAATCTCATTTCCTAAACTCAAATAATTTACGTAAACACTCTCGGACAACGAATTTAACCGAAGCTAGTAGTCTCGGAACCGGACGAGATTTTTAAAAAACGAACTTTTATAGACTAGTCACTTCATAAAGAGACTAACTCACTTGATTCAAAAAGTCTTGAACAAATCGGTCAAAGATCCGTTTTTGGGAGTAATTTGCATTTTTTAGTGAGGAAAATAATAATATACTAATATAATAATAATAATAAAAAGAAAAAACATACAATACTACAAGTCCCCGTTGGTAGACGGAAGACCATTTAATAATAATTAACTAGACGCT